>JAQFXU010000978.1:0-36526 GCA_034693705.1 Spatulosminthurus flaviceps
ATGTACAAGTAGTCCCACTCATAAAAACTTTCACTCAACCATCCATCTCTCTTCATAGGATTATAGCACATAAAATCCTTCTTCTTCTTCACCATCATCATGGCTATGCAAGGTGGAATCAGTATCCGAGGACCTCTAATCCCTACAACAAACTTCACAAATTACTCCCGAGCTTTTGAATGTCACCCAAATGCGAGTAATCATGGAGCGCTCCTTCTCAGCCTCGCAAGTATCGGTGTAGGAGCGAATGCTTTCCTTGCCGCTCTAATCATGGCCCGTCGTTCCCTCCGAAGGTAAAATTTATTTTATTACTTTCTCTCCATGTAACAACTTTCTCCTTTCTCCATTCATTTCTTCCTTGATACATCACCTACTATACTATAGACCCATCCATATACCATCCTTATACAATTATTATTACTACTATTCCGGATCTTGTTCTTATCCCTGGATTTGTAAACAACTTGAACAAAAACTGTACACAAGACACATCTCCAAATATATAAATCCACTTTCATCGAGAGCACTTCACGAAGAGCTCCCTTGGTTTTTACAAGGTAAAATTAATTGCCCCACGTGGGGTAAACGATCGCCGTGTGTAGTTATATAGGATCAGCCTCCAAAAATAACTCCAGCAAGAACAATGCCATTCACTTTTCCCTCGTTCCTACTTTCTCTCTCTACATATTATCCCACTTTTTCCCTCGCTCTCATGGCCCATCAAGCCTTCTTTTATATGCTAGAAAACCGGCTTGTACTACTACTTTCCCCATATGAGTATCTCTACGTGTTATATATGAGGCAACTGTCTGGGAAAATCCTTGTTCAGGGAAATAAATGGAGAGCGTAAATTATACGGCTAATCGTTACCTTAATGAACCGTAACTTTCTCTAAACACGGGGAAAACAAGCAGCGGGAGAAATTTCTACAACAACCGCCACTAGACAACATCATTATTTTTCCCACCACACATTCACAATCACATACACAAAATCACATGCATGCATACAAAAACCCACACGAAAAAACCTCCATTTATTCACAATGTTGCTTCTCAAATATACAATTTCCAGTACTTCTAATACATTCCCAAAAAATAATACAAACACATAAACACAAGCTAGTACCTTTTTTATTTTTCAAACATTAAAACCATTTCAAGTTCCAGTTTTTTTACCACCAAATTTGTTAAGGAATGAAATGCCGTGGAAATAAACACATTTATTCCAATTTTAAAAAATCACAGAGAGAAGCTCCTCCACACCCCTATAAATTACACATTTCCAGCCAAACACATCATTAGGTCTCAGAGCGGACATTTTTACACTTTTACCGCAACAACAACAAAAACAACATCTCCTTTATGGGCACCTAAACCGCTCCACATTCACAGTTATGACTCAAAAGTGAAATTTACTTTCACTTTCCTTCCATTAAACCGGTTAAACTGTCCGTGTAGAATTATTATATCCAGGCTCGTCAAAACAATAAGCAATAAAGACAAAATGTCCTAATAATTGAAATGCATTTAATGGTAACTACTTTCACCATTTTAATGGAGTGAAAGTCGTTATTTTTAACCGAGTGAAAATGCAAGCTTTCACTTAAAAATAAAGTGAAAGCTAGCTTTTACATTAGCACACCAGTAAGCACAAAATTTCACCTAAACAGAAAAAGCAGGAACTTTAACAGAGTGAAAAACACTTTTTCCAAAAAGTGAAAGTCAACTTTCACATTTTACTTTTCCCAATAAAATCATAGGAATATCCACGTTTTTTTCTAATTCATGAATCTATTTTTCTCATCTTTCTATCTTTATAGATGGTCCTCAGGCCTCCTACTCCACGGGACATTTGTGGACGGTGCCCGGGCCGCCCTTCTCATCCCTCTTGCCCTAAGTGTTCTCAAATGTCATCCCGTGACAAGGTGCTCTCTCGTAGATACAGCTTTCTTATTACTAGCAACAGTTACTAGCCTAAATCTCCTCACTGCTTCCCTAAGTGATGCTCCACTACTGCCACCACCAGTTTTAGTACCTTCCTTGCTTCAATCAGCAGGTAATATACATATTATTATCACATCCCAAAAATCATCACAAATGAATTGTTACGAGTGTTTTCTTTTAATCATTCATACCCCCTTGAAAATATTATTCAAACAGGCTTCGTTCGCTCACAAAATAGTCATCATTACTCGTCACCGCTTTACCCTAAGGGAGACTACGCCTCATACTATTCCGTGAGTTGACTTTCCCTCTACATACTTTTAATAATAAAAATAATGATATTTTCTTATTCTCTCATCCCACATAATGTAAATTTAAAATGTGAACCTCCATTATATCAGTAAAATTCCCTACTTTTACCCCTTCAACCCAATTACTTATCCAACCTTTAAATTGATTTTTAAATTATACAAAAAACACATGGTGAAAGTCCTCTGATTTCGTCCATTTTAACTAAAAGTAAGGTTAAAACAAACTTGTGTCGACAAAATTGTGAACCCAAAAACCCCCTTCCAAATCCCAAAGCAACCATGTAAAAATTTCATTGTACCAGAAACTTTACATATAAATATAATTCCATGTGTTGCATATTTTACATGAATGAGTGAAAGCACAGTCTTGGGAGAAAGTCTCCATTTATGTGCATACTATCAATTATTCATATTCACGTGCTTCTCTTCTGCTTTCTCCTCCTTTTCCCTTAAGTACTTTTTTTACACAAAATAACCTCCTGAATTTTTTATACATACATGGAGAAAGTATATGTATTTTTACATTCAATGGTTTTAAAACAAGAAGAAAAAGAGGAGCTTCTTATACAAAAACCAACTTTGTTTAAAGAGAAAGTTCAACTTTCACCATAAGCACTCTAGTCCATTGAAAAAAATTGCAAACTATTATGCTATACATTTGTAAGAGAGAGAGACATTTTATGTATGCACATTTGCATTTATGTACATTTCCAACAGAATTATGTGCATTCCCGTATGACATTATACCCTAGAAGAAAAACGAAAGAGAAGGGAAAAAGAGAAAGTAAGAAAACAAAGTCAGGAAAAACCCAAGAAAAATATGGTTTCTTATATAAACACATGATCATACAGGCGTAGCCGGGGCAGTAGTGATAGGAGTCCTCCTCATACAAAAGTAATTTGCCCTAGAGAATACTTTAAATTCCTCCAGAACTCTCCCGGATTCCTTAAGAATTCTTTGACTTTCTCTCTCTCTCTCCTTTGCTCCACTTTTTGATATGATGCCCCTCTTTCTCCCCTCCAGCATATAACTCCCGCGTTAAATATTCATATTGATCCCTTGTATTATTCTTTTGGACAAAAAGCTTTTTTCCTCAAAAGACACACACACATTTCTATGCTTCCTACATTTATTCCTTCTTTCCCTCTTTCTCTTTCCCCTCATTTCTCAACATTACATTTTGACTTTACCTATGAAACAATGATTTCTTCATTTCGGCTAAAGAGATCATTGTGAGGGGAAAGCACGTAGGACAGCTCTGGAAGAAATTGTCGTTTATTCTTCTTTACGCAAGGAACCCTGTATGACAAAATAGGCCATGAGTTTCTAAAACTCTCTTAATTTCCTCATCATCTCCCTCAACTTTGAACTTCTTTCCTTCCTTTCCTACTTACTGATGAGTGTGTTCCAAAAAATCTTGTCTTGAAGGATTTTTCAGCGAAAATGACTTTCTCTTTTCTGATGAAAATAGTATAAATTTTTTTACCGTCCTATTCAACTGACAATCTTATAAAACGACTAAAAATCATTGATTTCTCCAACTTTCTCCAGCAATTTCTCTGCTTGATTTTCTATAAAATGATAAAAATTCTTCAAAATTCTTATACAACAAGTTCTTTCCATAAATAACTTTTTTTTATCCCTACAAAAAAAAGAATGTAAAAAACTCTCATCAAATCTTTCATCACCGAAAAATAAATAAGTAAACTTTTGCCACAAGGCAAATAATATAGCTAGCTATGACTTTATCATTGAATCTTGAATCTTCGGATCCAAAACTGATTATTTACATCTCAATTGATCCAATTTGGATGGTTGGGGGAGAATTGTATCTGATTTTTCACAATAATATAATGCTGTCAGTAGCATTCAAATGGCATGCAGACGCAATCATCTTTGGTAGGAGTAATAATATAATAAAAAAAGTTTTGACAGGCGAAAAAATATAGACGTGATAAAAAAAGGAAAGGAAAACATTTTGGCTGACAAAATGTATGTGTATATATGTATATTTACATAGGCAAGAATTTCAGTGGGTGTATAGTGTATAGTATAGAAATATAAATGCTTATCGCATACTATTATTATACATGTATGAAAAAAGCGTGTCTATTGAATATTAGGATTATTACGAGGAAGATGCGAATCTTCTGGCAGAGACGACGGCCATGCCAGACTCTCCTCAATGCGTTCTATTTGGTACATTCATGGTGTGGTTTGCCGCCCTGACCATCAATCTTGGTCCGACGTTCCTGAGCGGAGCTTTAGCAGCTCAAGCGGATGCTCTTCCCCGAACCCCTTCCTGTCCCTTGGTTCGAGGCCCCGCCCGCCATGTAATACTAAATGCCCTCTGGGCTGCAGTCAATCTTCTCTGCGTGGGACTCGCTGCGGCTCATCTTCGTAAACTTAAGAAAGATTTAGGTAAGGAAAATTCTCTCTCTCTCGCTCTCTATCTCTCTCTCTACTCAATCCTACAGCTTTCAATCTCTCAACATATAAAAATGTCATCCTGTTCCATACCATATCTCCCATGCTATTTACACCATATCCCTTCTATCTATATATGTTCCTATATAATCCTAACTTTCTCCTTGCTTTCTCCCCATAAACCTTTCATCTCTCCATAAGTCTACCAAAAGTCCACGGAAAGATAACATTGGAGACCGAATGTATAATGTCAAAGAATTTGCCCCAACTGTTTCTTATGTATTTTCATACCATAATGGTAATTATGTATTTTCCCACCAAAATATATATTTACCATGAATTTTCCCACCACAATATTCATCATGTATTTTCCCACGAAATTATTTATCATGTATTTTCGTACCAAAATACTTGTGGTCGAGACTCCATTATTGCCGGATTAAATAACAACCGAAAATATAACATTTTCCTTTAACGCCACATTAATTACTTTCTCCATGTACATTTTGTACATTTTCTTGTGATAACAAAAATCTACCATATGATTATTATTGTTACTATTATTATTGTTATTACTTCAATATTATTATTGCAGCACGTGCAAGACTCGGCCTCCTCGCCGCAGCTGGAGCAGGTCTCGCTGGAATGACAGGAATTCAAGGACCAGGCTACGCTCATACCTCAGCTGTCTCTGCCTCCGTAAATAATCCAAGTTCTTCAACCACTCAGCTCCATCATGGTAGTTCCCGTTCCCTCAATGCCGTTCACCAAGTCATCCAACCTCTACCACAGCCATCTCACCATCATTCTCATTCCTCTTCTCATTCCACAACACAGCAACATCATGCTCAAAGTCACCACTACCCCTCCCAGACTGCTTCCGAGCTGGATGCTTTTCTAAGGCAGGCTCAAAGGAACGGCAGGTGTCACATCCGAACCCTCGGCACCCTCGCCGTTGCCAACCTCCTCTGCTGGGTTCCTCTATACATATGCGCTCTCGTCGCTCCCGTAGGCAAGTCAACTCATGCTCTTGTCATTACCAGATTGTTTATTTACCCACATTACCTTACCTCCTGTCCTCATCGTAGTCTTCCCATATGTGTACATGTATATACATATGGGCTCCGTCCTTAGCGTATCCTTATGTGTTTACATGGATGTACACAAGGAATCCTTCCCTACCATATTCGTATACTTTCATATGAACATACATACGGAATTCTTCCCTACCATAAGTTTCAATTTATGTAAAACTACGAAATAGTAGTCAGGCTCATTAAAATAGTCATAAAGGGAATTTAGCCATTACTTAATATAAGTACATCCATATAAAACAAAATTTAAAGGATATCCGTATATTACCACGTCCTAGGGCTCTCCCCACTCCTCAAAATGAATTACATGCATTTTTCCATACATAAACTACTCCTCCAGTCAAATTGCTCCACACCGTCCCCATAGCATGGGAAATAACATTACCTTCCCATATGTACATGTACGTACATATAAAAAGGACGTGAGCAATTCTACCCCGCCATTAGCATGTTACACCAGCCATCAATGCCTGTAAGATCTCTTCCCTGGATAACATAGTCGCTATTACTATACGCAGGAGTGCATTGCATTGGAAGGAATACTTTTCCTCCCAAAAAATATCTATTTATCTACATAACAATGCCAATAATCCTCTCACTTCCGGCACATTTTAAATCCCAAGGCTTGTCTTTCAGTAACGACGACCCTACGTACAAGCAAACTTCTACTTCTACTAGTGCTGTCGACGTTCGTCCTATAATAACAGCAATAATAATAATAATAATAAAAATCCTCCAGCCTTGGAAAATCCATCCAAACACACACTTCCTATCCGTTCCTTTCCCTTTCTTCTTACTTAAATTCCCCTATTGAAAATACCGGCGAAATTCGAGGCCTAACTCCTAAGCTCAATTGCCTATAAAACAGTTTAATGCTTTCCCCACGGGAGAAAATCCTCCTCAATCGCTCTCACTATTACACAATCATCATCTTTCCATTAGAAAACCCTGCCCTATTCTCCTTCGACTCAATACTCCAGTAAATAATACATTTAATAAATTCTACCTTTTTAAATATCAAATTGTAGAATGGACGCTAAAAGTGAAAGCAAACTTTCACTCTTAGCTCACACTAATAATTTAAAGAACCTTTGGGTGTAGCTCATACTATGGAAAATTCTTAACATTAAATAATCATATTTTATTCCCTCGACCTCCCTGTCCCAATGGTATTTTTCCCATGGAAAAAAGGGCAGTAAAGAAGGATGTAGGCAAATTAATTCATTCTTGGAATGAAGGAATAGTTGAATACGAAACAGGTGTGTGTGTGTGTGTATGGAGGAGCAAAAGGCATATAATTTTAGATCATAGGTCATCATATGTACATAGAGAGAGAGGAGAGAGAAAGATTTATTGGAGATATAGTAGTAGTTTCAATGTGTGTACATATTTATACATTGGAGAGCTGGAATAAATTTGAAATGCCTCGAGAGTCTCTCTGTGTGCATTTCTTTGGTAAAGGGAGCACGAATGGTGTGGGGAGAGTCAAATGCTAATGGGAAAGGAGAGAAAGTCAGGTAATAAATGGCTCTGTTGTGCCTACGATTTAGTTAGAGAGAGAGAGAGAGAGAGAGAGAGACAGGGGAAATAAATGGCAAAATGTTACACGATAAAGTTAAATAGGAGGAAGGAAAAACTTGTTTCAGGTAGAGAGGAAGAGATGCGAAAAAAATAATGTATGAGTTAAATATCTTACAACCTTTGAAGTTCCAAGCGGAACCGTATCTATAGACACCACACTCTGGTCGATTATCATCAAATTTCGATATGCTGCAATAGAAGCTTAATTTGAGCAAATGTCACCCAAATTTCCATTTCACATCCTAATACTGAACATTTTGGTCGGAATTTGGGTTCAATTTGGGTAGACACAAAACCAAATTTTGACCGAACGGACCTAAATTTCCGACGCAGTTCTTGATTTTGAGTATTTTGACGGACCTTACCACAATTACCACCTACGCAAACCCAACTTTCGACCCACCCTACCAAAATTTCTGCTTACGCAAACCCGATTTTCTAACCAACGACCTTACCAACATTTCCGCCTGTGCGACGTAAACCCACATTATGACCGATCAGGCCAAAATTTCCGATGCGCATTTTAACTTCGACTAACCCACGCAAAATTTCCACCGATCCAAAACCCAATTTCTGACGGACCTTTTACCAAAATTCCTACCTATACATATATCCAATGTTTTCTAACTAAATTTCTACTAACCTATCCAAATTTTCTACCGATGCGATTCAAAACGACTGTCTGACGGACGTGACCAAAATGTGTAGATTCAAACCCAAAAATGTAGAAATTCTGGTCTGCCTCTAAACCAAAAACTATATGTATTTTGACAGAAATTCAGGGAAAGCTTATTATCCTATCATATCTATATAGTAGGAAAAAAATGAGGGTAAATTATTACCAAGGAAATTACTATTCCAAAAGAGTCGTTTGCTTTCATGGAAATGTACTATACTACTACTTTAGCAGGCACAGGTGTTTGGGAAGACCCGGCGCCTTACGCATATGAAGTCACGCTAATGGCTGCCTTTGCTCACTCCGCTGCTCATCCCGTTCTCCTCCTCATCCTCCACCATCCACTTCGACAGGGATTCAAGGCCTGTATGTGGGAATGGTGCTGCTTCGTCTGCAACTTTTTTGGAATGGACTTTGACCTCCCCTCCTCAAATGAGAACAGCCCGCATCATTCCCGTGCTGAGCTTCATGTGCACATGGAAACGGGTAATTTTATCAAATTTTACACACAAATTCGATTTCATACATTTAAAAAAACCCTTTTCTTAAAAAACCCCTATAACATTTCTATTTCCAGTCATCAATAATGACATTATGGATTTTTATGTTCTTTTACTTGTTGTAAAAAATCCCATGGATTTTCTTTACTAGGTCAAAGGAGCAGCAGTAGGGCAAGTCATCATAGTACGCATCATCCGGGTAGTCACCATGGGAGTCATTCCCGGCTCCATACATCCGAGTCTTTGGTGTCACTGAAGCGATCTTCCTCTCTCAAGTCGGCTCGGGACGTTCCCTCACCATCCCTTCTACCTGATGATCTTATGCTTCCACCCCCTCCCCCTCCCGCCTCTTCAGCCGCCTTCCGGAAACAGGTATAGCCTCCTTACCCACTCAACTCTGACCAACTCATCCTTCACTCATTCTCTTTTCTACATTTATACCTATACGAAAAACTTACTTACTTCTATACTTAAACCCCACTCACTTTTTCACTCAGCCACTCTATCTCTCATCTATCACAACACCATTCACACACACACACACTACATGCTTCCTTTATAATATAAGATCCCCCTTATATAACTCCTTCAGTTTACTACACATACACTCTCGCCGAGACTTATCTTTTTCTCCTCACACACACAGACACACACACACACATACACACACACAGACCTCACCATAATAACAACAAAAACCTCACATCAAATATATAAAACTCACTTGAGAGACGAAGACCTTTAATCGTCAATCCCCAAGTCCCGCAAATATTGACCATTGAAAGTACACTTGAAATACAAAAAAAATCCTACTATCCTTCTCATTCCAATTACAACCTCAAAACTTTCTTCTCAAAGATTTATCATCCTTTAAAAAGCAATTCTAACTTAACTTTCCTAAAATCTTCTAAGCTTTTCCAGCAAGTCCACAAAAACTCTTTTTTCGAAAAACACACCCCAAAATTTAAGGTTGTATACATTTGCCTTTCAAAATATTGACCCCCAATTTCACAATGCACTGGCCAAGTACATAAACCCAAACAAAAATAACATTAGTAAATTATTTACCACTAAAAATGTAGTTTTTCCAATTTTTTTAAGTTCCTCTAAAATTGCAAAATTGAATTCAAATTTCCCGATCAAATACATAAAATAAAACCCCTGACTTCCCCTCCGCTGAAACACGCTTGTGCTCAACTACATAACAAAACAAAGCACTTTCAAAGGAAAACGTTTAAAAACCTAACCTATCTAATCTAACACACGCCCAGACTAAAAAAACGTACGGACAAAAAATGCATTTTACCTCTACGTCTCCACCATTTGAACCTTATTTTTTTATTATCACAAGCATATAAGCCATGAAAAAATCCTACTTCTCCACTTCCACACTATTTTCTTTTTTTTATTATCATCAGCACCGCTCCTCGCTCCATCCATTATAATTCCTATTCTCATCAACTACGTATACTAAAAATAACCACCCCCACACTTTTCCAAATTCTCATCCATTCCAAGTTACACAATCTTTATATATACCCACGCTTTCAAATTACAGTCCTCTATTTCGGGGAAAAACTCCCTTCCCAAAAAAATCACATCCTCATCTTTTTAATATTCCTAATTAAAACAGAAGAGGCCAGAAGGAACAACCTTGAACTAAGAACCCACACATAATAATAAAAAATATACATACATATACTTGCACATAGCGATGAGAATCCTATTTTACTACTTTTTCTCCCTCAAAATACTAATAAAATAAGAAAAGGAAAATTAGGGCACGAGGAAAAATCCTTACGTCTACATAAGATTTCTATCCCTCCACATTCAACATGTAATTTGGTTGAGAGAGCGAAACTTAGAGAGAGAGAGAGAAAAAAAAAGGTCAGACTAATCATAAAAGGTAATTGCAAATATTTATGACCGGATAAAACACACTAGACATTTTTACGTCCCTTTCCCTATAATAATTCCTTTAAGTAACTTTCACCCTACTACTACTAACATTTTGGATTAACTATCATGTATCTTTCTATGGAAATCCATTACTTTTTTCCTCCCTTACCCCGTTTTTTTATCCTTTAAGTAACAGACTCAGCACGTAAAAGTAAGGACGATGTGTGCATGTTTGCATTACTCGCAAAAAAAAAGAAAGTTACTCTTTGGAAAGAGAGAGAGAAAAGTTTCTTAAGTAGGAGCAAACAATAGTAAGAATTTACAAGTGCTTTCCCCCGGCAAACGAGAGCATATAAAAAACTTATCATTTACTTCACTTCCCATTCTCCTTCCTTTTACTTATACTTTGACTCTGAGTGAGGGAGTGAGAGCAGCGGCAGGAAGGGACTCTCTTAAATCAACTTTCACAATCTTATAGTGCATCATCACAAGAAGAGAGAGAGAGAGACGGAGAATGAAACCTTAAGAGAGAATTTAATTGCCAAAGTCAAGTATTGGGGCTCATACAAATTTGTATGTAAAAACATGTAGTTAATACTTGCGTCATACTAAAAGTTCCAAGTCTATATACAAGCAAGCACATCTAGATTTTTTTTATATTCTTTTCTTGTGGAAAAGGAGAAGAATGGTAGAGTCACAAAATTTAATAGTGTCAAGTAGACTTTAGATCCACACTTGATGTGAACGTTAAGTACTTTTTTGAGGAGGAGTGAAACTTGTAATAATAATCCCTTCCTAGGAAAAAAATGTGATATAATAATTATTATTATCAAATTTTCCAGAGATTTGCATCACACGTATTTTTATTTGTTTGTCTTGTCAGCACATTTTTTTAAATTTTCTCACCTAAAACTACACATTTTTTTCTTCGATCACTCCACCTACCAAAATTGCAGATATAGCCATTAAATTATAAGATTTTCGCTCCCGATCACTTTACCAACCGAAATTGCAGAAACAGGCATTAAATCATTAGATTTTTCCTTCCGATCACTTTATTACGTACCAAAATTATTACAGAAATCGGCATTAAATCATCAGATTTTTCCTTCCCATCACTTTATTACGGAACCGAAATTGCAAAGATAGGCAATAACTCATGAGATTTTCATGAACGATTTTTTACAATATAACCGCTAAATTTTGCTAATTTGAGCCCATGTTTAAAAAAACCAATCCACTGGATTTTCAAGTGCTAAAACATAATCTTACATTTCCTGGGGAGGCTATTTCCTTCCACAGATAGAGAAGAAACTCGGAATGAAACCAAAATCAGTTTTTGTTGAAAAATTATGGGATCAGAAATTCCCTGGAAACTAACACTCTTATTCTCCAATCCCGGTGATCATCTAAATCGTGCAAATAGGAAAATAGTATCTTATCTTGGAGAATAAGATAATAACAAAAGGGGAGAAAAGGTCTTAAAACTTCAAAAGACATCTTCCTGGCACTAAAATAGAGATAAATGTCACTCAGGTCCTTCCACATTCCTATATACTCGCCCCATTCCGAGAAACTTGTCATAAATATCTCAGTCAGTTCAGAGAATGTACACAAACTAACTAACTATATAATATGATGATCAAAGAAAATTTTCCAACAGCCTTTCTACAAAAACATGCTTTTACGTTTAAGCCCATCAAAAACTTTCCCTTTCTCCAGCATTTTCTCCTTCTTCGTCGTCTTCGTCCATTCCCCCCTCTCTCTCTATACTCCTTTTCTTTTTCTTATCTATCAGCCAATTTGAAATGAGCCAAAAGAGAGAGAGAGAGAGAGAGAGAGAGAAATATCTTGATATTTGATCAAAAAGAAAGAAGAGAGAGATAGGAGAGAGCAAGGGAGCCAAAACTTTTCCTTTATTGCACCCTTTAATTATTTGACAAATTAAACTCACATTAAAAGAGAGCCAAAAAACCTTGTGAGCACACTTCTTCCTCTACTACTTCTCCCCATACAAAACTTCTTTCATCCTTTCCCTTACACACTGAATGTATGTGTATGTACATATTGGACTATGTACGTACAAGGGAAATTAATACATTATTACAAGGAACGCCTCTATAAATACATTTCCTCGTTCTTCTTTATCTGGGTAGACCCATTTCCTTGAAAATCCATGGATTTCGATATTTGGTAATTACTTTTTTTTGCCCTTTCTCGTTTGTATTTCAGGTTTCCTTAGAAGATGCTTCTCCCCCTTTGCTGGAGAATCGTTGGTGAAAAGAGTTGCGTTAAAAATGCCTCTCTATATAGGCACGTATTATACAACTATATACTACAGGTTATCAACCCAAAGCTTGATGTTGTTTACATTTTGTGGATTTTTCCGCCGCCAAGAAGAACCGAAAGAAGAAGATGTGAATTGCTGACATTACTGAACGCAGCAAGAAAAAATTATCATGGAAAAATTCGTTCTGAATAAAATTTCTTCTCCATATAGATTTGGACGAAAGCGCTGGAAGCAATAGTAACATGACATTTTCCCACTGTTTTTGTGAACTCAAATATTATTATTTACCACAGAAATTTCTGAAACGTATGCAGCAGACTAAAAAAGTTGATCAGAATACATCCAATGGTTTTATGATTTTGCTACTTCAAATAAATCTGCCAAATAAAATTTTGATTTTTCCTCAACATCAGTTTTACAAAGTGTTGAGTCAACTTTTCTGGTTATATATGATGCTATCTTTTACAATTTTTTGGGAAGGATTTTTAAGAGAAAAAATTTAATTGAGTTTTGGCTAAAAATTTGGGGACAAATTTTACTACCATTTCAGGGCAGTAAATTTTATAGTTGGTGAGAATTTTTGGCTAGCGGAAATTATCTACCAATTTTCTGTCCTGGAATTTCCAGATGATTTTGAGACCTTTTTGCGGTGCAATTGGGGTACATTTTTAACCATTCACTTGGGCGAAATTTTTTGGGGGAATTCTACTTGATTACTGAGATTCGGACATAAGTTATGACTGAAATGTTTTGGTGGTTCACGGTTTTTTTTGTGTGGTGTGGAAAAAAATTGAACCCAGGATTTTCTCACAGGATTTTGAAATTATTTTTCTTTTGTGTCAACAAGCTATATCGTCGGCTAAAGTGCAAAAGGGGCTGTATGCAGAAATCGCTTAAACGGGAATTAACATGAGCTACCATGTATAAGCGGTGTCTGCGTATAACCCCTTTTGCACTTTAGCCGACGATATGTATGACGACTAGTACAGAAAATCCATTTATAATAAAAATAAAACCTTGGCAAATTTTTCCAGCATGTAGCTATATACACATATATATAGTAAATTAATATACATAGTATAGCTTTAAAAAATTCCCCGAATATGTTTATCGACTTTAAAAGAGGAAAGTAAATGTGGAAATACTGTCAAAAATAAATCCTTCTCCCACGGAGAAAATCCTGTACGAATGTGTAAAGAATAACAAATATATGAATAATATAATGAATTATATGGAAAATAAATATATGTAAACTGACAATGCTACAAGACCCAAAAATGGTAAAAAAAGATATTCGTGATAAAAAAATTGTCCATTTTTGCATGCGCATAATATTTTGTCATCCCACTTACTTTCTCCTAATCTCACAACTTTTACATTTTTTTAAAGAATTGAATTTGAAATTTCTAGAGCCATGGGATTTAACATGTTTTTTTTGGAAAATATTAATCATACAAAAAGAGAAGGGGATAAGGATCTCAAGGGAAGGCAGCTTTAAGATCACCGGGTTCTCTGGAGTTGACAGCAAGGGAAGACGACGAGGAGAATAAGCAGAAAGGAGTGAGAGAGAGAGAGAGTGAGAGTTTCTCTATCTACAAAAGTATCCCACAGCTTAAATTGCATATGCACAGGCAAATACATAAGTGTCAGCTTATAAGGGTAGGTAGACATAGGATTTCTCTACTACGTATATGGGATCGGCCCAAGTGAGGACCCTGCACAAACATGTCAATCGACAAGGAACCCTCACTTGATGATGATAAATGAACGCGGGTGAAAGAGAAAGAGCGACTGCCCATCTGTCGGATAGGGATACGGGCTTTTCTTATACACACTCCATTACATTTCACATTCATGTACGCATATATGCACTTTACACACCCATACGTATTCATAGATACATATATATTATCCATGGAGAACAATCTAGATTTAAATAGTAAAAGTCCCTCAGATCTTTAATTTCCCAGGGAAACACCAAAAAATATGCTTTTATCCATTTGCTTCTCTTGCAATTTAACAATCGTAGTGGAATGCATATAGCAAAAGCCAAATTCTCATTTTTAATTTTTTTTTTGCCTACATGCCATACACATTTTCCCTACAATGCGAGAATAAATGGAAATTTCAACCGATTATGAAGTTTCCATTAATATTGGAACTTAAAAAAGCGAGCGATAAGAAAGAAATTGAATTTTTAGCGATAGAACGAAATTTCGAGGGATCTCCTCGTTCCTAGGACAGGTTAAAGTGCAAAACACGCTAAATTACATTTCAGCTACAGCAAAAGGGATATAGTTAAAAATCAAAACACGCTAAAGACTATTATTGTTTTTGCTGCACACTTAAAATGCGAAACACGCTAAAACCCATTGTAATTTTTACTGCATATATAAAATGCAAAACACGCTAAAACCCATTGAAATTTTTACTGCATATATAAAATGCAAAACACGCTAGAACCCATTGCAATTTTTACTGCATATTTAAAATGTAAAACACGCTAAATTATATTTGAGCAACAATAACATCAGGATGTAGCTAGGTAGCAAAACGCGCTAAATCCCATGATCATTTCTGCTGCATTTACAAAATGCAAAACACGCTAAATTACATTAAAATTTTAAGTGCATATTTAAAAGGAAAAACACGCCAAATCACATTCCAATTACAAACTGGGCACCTACTTAAAGGGCAAAATACGCAAGAACTCATGTCAACGCTTACTTTTAAGCAAGTAAAACTAGTTAAATCGTAATCATTCGACAAGCTTAAAGCAAACATAGTTCAAACGTCATACCACGTCAGAATAATGAGTAATGTATAAATTACCAAGGATGTAATATGTAATCACTGCCTAGGGCATTCAAACCTGTTAAAATACAAGGCTCATGCATGAGTTGAGTCTAACAATAAGTGAAGACATGCATGAGTGAGTAATGTGAGTAGGCATAGGAAATCTATAGAATTCCAAAACAAATTGCGGTAATTGTTCTCGAGCCAACTGGCCTTTTAGTCATTCACATTGGGAAAGAAGAGGAGCTCGGGGAAAGAAAAAAAAGTTGAGGAAAGTATTGGGAGTAAAAAGCTTTCTCTGGGAAAAGGTCTTAGGGGCATGGATAGAAATTCATGTGTATACGTAAATATGTGGGTTTCTTCGAATAGAATACACATTTTTATATATGTGACTTTAATAAATAGCCAGGAAATGGAGATTTCGTCCGCCCTCGAGACCCTCTTTAACCGACAGGCTAGTGTCGCCTTGACTGACCATGAGTGGACAAATGTGTAAACGAAGGGGGACAGCTATCACCATTAATATATGTAACTAAAACCATATGTACGTATATTGATAGAGAAGCTTTAAGTATGTATGAAACCCCCGGTGGAATTTTTTCTTCTTTTTTCTTTGGAATGAGAAAATGGATTTCTGCTAGACCACCTTTTTCATGATGACATAGAAAAAGAAGAGGATATATGCTCTCTATTGAGAAGAGATTGGCACCGAGAATAAATTGATTTCCAATGAAAGTAATTTTTTCCTGACCTGTTCGAACCCTCCTAGAAGCTCAATAGTGTCCATTTCCGGGCTAGGGGTCATGATTTGTAAATCTCTTCCACACAGCTGAGCAATTAGCTTTATTAAACTGGTCTTTCCACATCCAGCTCCTCCGACCTGTAAGATTAGAATAAACTCCAATGTTAAAAATCAAAATCAAAGGAGTGGAGGTTTTCAAAGAGTCAAAAGGTTTTAATAAATTTAGATAAAGAACCAAGAAAAGGTCACGTTTTTCGCATTGAATTTTTTTCAGTGATTATTTTTAAACGAATTTAATGAACTACAATTTTATTGTTACATAAATCAACTGAGGGAGTTTTCTGAAGTCATTAATTTTAAAGGATTTTCTTCAGAGATATTAAAAGACATACCAAAATCGGCATCCAGCCCATTTGCAAGCACTTTAGTACACCCTCAATGGCTGGAAGCTGTTCCTTTTTAATTTCTAGCTTCTCGGAACGGAATTTTTCCCTCTGAATCCTGCCATCTCCCAAACGATTTAATTCCGCTGTCCCACATTTGATCCCATCATCGCGAACCAAAACTTCATTTTCCCCACATTTAAGAACATTTCCAGCTCCACTCCCTCTGACTTCCTTATATAGCTCAAGGACCTTCTCCCTATCATCCTGGGAGCGCATCCGGAGCCCGTAAATAAAGTCCACGAAGAGCTCGGGTTCAAAAATTCCATCCTCTGTCAACTCCTCATCTTTCATAATAAGCTCTGCCCAACGTATTAAATCCCTCAAATTAAAATCCCAGGGAGAACCTGAAGCCCCGAATTTCTTTTCCACACAGACTTTCCGTTGCAACTCCTCTGAGAATTTTGCCATAGTTTCTAAGACATTTTGGGGCAACTGAGGAAAGCTGTTTTTGAGCACGAAAACCATATCCTCGATTTTTAAAGGGTCAATAAAAACTTGGGTGAAGCGATTGAGGAAGGATTTGGGAAGTCCTTTTCTTGCTCCACCTTGTCTTACAGGATTTTGACAGGCAAAGATACGGGAATTTTGCTTTTGAATTTTAAAGTTCCGATTTAATTCCGGCACAAATATTTCCCCACGATGATCCAAACAAGCATTTAAGCCTTCGAGGACACTCTGGGAGGCTAAGTTTAATTCATCGAGTAAAATCCATGAGTCATTTTTTAAAGCTTGGAGAAGTGGGCCATCCCGCCAAGCGAAGTGACCACCAGTTTCACCTTCAACGGGTAGATCCGCTCCGAAAAGATCAGAGATGTCTGTTTGTTCTGAGAGATTAATTCTTACTACGGAATGGTTTGTGAATTTTGCCAAGGCAGTTACAATGGCAGTTTTTCCTACTCCTGGACTCCCTTCTAAAAGGATTGGTTTTTTCAGTTGCATGGCTCGAAGTAGACGAAGTCCATTTTGGCAAGTGGTGGGAGCATCGATGGAGAACGGGGAAGATTGTTGACGGTTTGGTTTTTCTAATGAAGCATAAAGTGGATATTTGGGGATTGTAAAAACTCCTATTCCAAATGTTTCTTTTGTGTCCTCCACCATAGTACTATTTGTGATAATAGAAACGTCGGAAGACGTAGTCAGAGGGATGAGAAGGCTTTCAAGCTGTTGAATCGCATCCTCTTTAGTTTTTCTCCAAATTTCAGAGCTGAAAAAATTCAAATATTATTTGATGACAAAATTCTATGGTTCAGCTACTTGGTTACTAATGAAATAATTAAGAAATCAAATTTGGTAGCGGAGGAGCAAATACTTTTCAACAGATGTTTGGCCGCTCCCAAGCCCATCAAGGAAGGTAAGGCAAGCTCCATGAATAATTGCTTGTGACGGTTGAAGACCACAAAATCCAATGGAAGCATTAACAAAATCTACCCAGCCCAAGTAGTCTCGGATGCTCACAACGATCCTTGAGCACAACTCATGACTTCGCAGCCATTTGATAAACTTAATCATAATAACTCCAATATTCAGGTTCTTTAATGTAGGTCCCAAGTTGTGTTCGATAATTGCAATTAAGTCGGAATCTTCAGCCGTATTTGGGCACCATATTTCGGTTAAACGATTTCGTAATGCCGGGGAGAGCTTAATAAATTAAAATTCGAGAAATTACGAAAATTGTTAATTTTTTTCCAATAAAAAGTTTTGCCTTTACCTCTTTCTTTCCATAATCTCCCCCAGGATTCATAGTTCCAACGAAAGTGAAATTTTCATGAGCTGTGATTAATTGCGGTGTCTCATCTCCTTTCTCGGAGATTAGTAATGTTCGTTCCGGCTCCAGTACTGAATTAACTCTTTCCAAGACGGAGTCATCTGCTAAGGAGATTTCATCAGCTAAGAAGAACCCACCGATTTGCATTGCATCTACTAAGGGGCCATCCACCCATTCAAAGAGCCGGTCTTCCTAAAAATAGATATTAGAGATTATTGCAATATGGTCATATGCGTCGAAACATGAATAAGATGATTTGTCAAGAATAAATGACCCTACATCTTCATAACGACTGCGGACAGGTCGAAGTCCTCCCAAAAAATCACTTCCTTCGCTGTGCATGTGACAATTAACGGAGAATAGTTTCCGCTTGAGATGCTCTGCTAGGATTTGAACGACAGTTGTCTTTCCACAACCCGTCTCTCCAACTAGTAATACTGGTTCTTTAAACTTAATTGCGTTTCCAATGAGCACGACAAGTCGCCGCATTTGGAATGTCCAAACGACGTGTTTGAACTCCTCCGAAGTGTTGGCGTCTTTAAGAACACTCTCAAGTATCTCTCGGGTTGAGGATGAGGTTTTTTCATGAAGGGAAAATAAATTCTCTGGTTCAACTGTGCGCTTAAAATGATGCTTTAAAACTTGTCGAATTACGTCAGTTTCGGTATCAACTCTGACTTTCCCCGCGAGAACTAAATATCCATCTTCGGCTATGTGCTGATCCCAATCATAGAACTTTGTTTGTTGGGCATTACTGAGCCTGTAGCGTTCGGCCCATCGGAAAAGGTCCCGGAGTGTTGCGAAACCATGCTTACCTTGGAGAGCTGCACTGGATTTACGGCGCATCTAAAAATAAGTATACGGTATTACTGTTGAAAGGATGCTGGATTTTAATTTGTGGATGGCAATTCGAATCGGAATCGGAATTATATCCAAAAAATCTCGGTATCCGAATTCAAATCGGAATCGGAAAAAATCTCAAAAATGTATTTTAATGCGAAATCGAATTCATATGGAATTACAGAATTTGAATCAGTATTCGAAAATTTTAGTCTCGGATTCCGATTTCGATACTTTATCCAAAAAAGAGTGTTTTGGTGTTATTTTCGCTGGATTTTTCCCACACTCAAAGTTGTCATAATCGATTTCTTAAAGAAGAAATGAAACTTTTATAAATTCACGCAATAAAAAGCGTAAAACTTGAAAATTTTACACAGATTTGTGAAAAACGCGATAGTAAAAGTGCACTAAAGTATTCAAAAAGGTATTCGAATTGGAATCGGTATAACCGAATATTAAAATGATATTTTAATTTATATCGGAATCCGAAAATGGTATTCCAAAAAGTATCGTAAATCGGAATTCAATGCAAAAAATATTTTAATTCATATTTTTCCGATTTCCCATCCCGGATTTGTACGCATGTGATTTAGTAATGTTTTCTAACCTGTAGTTCTTTCATAACTCCAATAATTTTTTTGCAGTAGCTGGGAGGAATATCGCACCTTAAATGCAAGATTGTTTCAAGTTCAGAGCTAGGTATTTCATCGAAGTGAAGCTCGACAAAACGGTTTCGGAAAGCCCGGGAGAGCAACTACAAAAAATTGGAACACCAAATTCTTAAGTTAGATGATTCGGTTAAAACGGAAAAATCAATTTCTATTATGATTTATGATAGAGATAGAACTTAAGTTAATTTCTTATAATAAGTTTGTGCTACCTTTCTGCCGCCATAAAGTCCAGGTGGATTCTGGGTGGCAAAAAGCATGAACCTTGAGTGAGCGGTGACTGTTACTCCTGTCTCTGTGATAAACAGCTGACGATTGTCATCCAAAAGTCGGTTCAGAGCCTCGAGGACTTCCGAAGGGGCCAAGTTCAGTTCATCCAAAATTACCCACTCGCCCCGTCGCATCGCTTGGACTAGCACGCCTTCAGTAAATACAAGTTTTCCGGATGCATCACTTTGGTAAGAGCCAATGTACTCCTGTAGATCCGTGTGTTGGTGATTGTTGATGCGAAAGCACCTGTTTCCAGAAACTGTCGCCAAATACTGAATTAGACTGGTTTTTCCGACCGAGGTCTCTCCTTGAATCAGGACTGGTAATTTTCCTGCAGAAACTATGCGGGCAATATCTTTCAGATTCCTTCGAATACTGGGTGTAAGGATGTACTGCAAGGGAAAGAATTTTTTTAAGCTGGATGAAAATCTGCGGTGGTGAATGCGAGTTTCATTGAAAAGTGCCTGGATGTTTTTTAAATCAAACCTTGTCAGGTTGAGTTGGCGGGTCATCCCCCCTGGGTATCCAATAACCTTCCACGCAAACATAATTACCAGAAGGTTGGGGCAGCGCTTGGTTCAAGACGGATTTCATGTCCTGGTTTCCAAAAATGTGCCTAGATTTAAAAAAAAACATATAACTGAATCATGGATGTATCTTGTGGGGCAAAGGGTGTAACTGCACAATTAGTGAGAATATAATATTCAAAAATCGCATTTGATTAGATTTGTTACCTTGCAATTAATTTTTGAACAATAGGATGAGAAGAGTAATCTAGCTGTGTCAGAAAACTAATACAAAATGATTCGTAAAGAGAACGACTAATGCTTCCATATGTATTTTGGCTGGCAATTTTCAGAGCTCGACAAAGTGTGCGCAAGCTAAAATGTGGCTTCTTCCCAGTCCCATCAACTAAGTCTCCATTAGCTTGATTTCTGACCGTGAGGTAGAACTTCACTATATTTCTCACTTGATCAGCTGACAGAGTCATGTCACGCAAATAATCTGACACTAGAATTTGAAGCTCGTCCGCGTCGGTTAGCTCGTCCACGAAATATTCGGTAAATCTGGAGAGGTGTGGATAGAATTAATAAAAAATACTGTACAGGAAAAACCGTTTATTTACTCTTTTATGTAGCATCATTTCACCTGTTACGTAGCCCCAAAGGAAGATCCTTTTTGCCAACGTCTGTAGAAGGATTCATGGCCGCAAATAAATGGAAGTTTTTATGCCGTTTGATTGGAGCATCATCTCCTTTCTCCCAGAGATGAATCTGTGCTTGAGATTCGAGCACACTGGAGAGACATTGCAGCATTTCAGGGGTAGCTAAATTTATTTCGTCGAGGAGGATCCATTGCCCTTTTCTGATAGCATCTACGAGGGTTCCTTCGATGAAGGAAAACGCAAAAGGGCTTTCACCTTGACTTATCTGGGCTTCAATTCGAGATAGCTGATGACCCAATGCAACCCATCTAAGAAATGATTTCTTATACTCATTACAATTCTGAGATCTAGATAATAAATAAACATAGATAAATATAAACCATTACCGGTGCAAAACGTCAATCCTATCCTTGAGCTTTTCTTGTCTCAACAGGGCCGTCCGTTGTACATGAGCCATAAGCTGAACCAGAACCTTCCAATTTCGATTAGCATACGCATTCATCAAATGATCCAAAAACTTCTTATTCGTTTCCCGACGAAATGTCAATCGAAATAGCGTTTCAAACTCTTCACGTAGAGGAGCAAAAATATACTTGAGTTCTACCGGCTTGTAACTAGATTAAAAGAAAAATTAACCATCATCGTGCGATGCTTCATATGTTTGCAAATAATTTCGTGAAATAACTTTAAATAACTCACCCTCCGAGCAAGTCACTTGAATCACTTTGACGGTTGAGGTTAACAACCACTAACTTTTGGCACAAAGTTTCAGCTAGAAATTGAACGCAGGAGGTTTTACCCACGCCGGTCTCTCCGAGCAGCAGAACAGGTTCTTTTTGATGAACTGAACTGCAAATCATTTCGAGGAGACAACAGGCTCGCTTTGTCAAAGAAAATACGCTGGATTTGTCTCTGTTTAAAAACAGGAACCACCAAGTTAATCGCATTAATCATAATGATTTACTATTTTTCTAGTACTAGATGCAAATGAAAACAGAACAAAATGTTATACTTACGCTTTCTGAAACTGTAACTGCTGATGTGTCATCATTTGTAAAGTGTACCGACCAGCAGTAAAATGCCTGGAGTTCAGGTCGATATTAACGAGAGGCTTGTAAGCACCGCAAAAATACTCTACATTTGACAATAGGATATTCAAATGTGATCCTAGTTTTTCCGCTACTTGTTTTCGAGTGGCTGCAATGGTTTCACCAAAAAATTGTTAATTACAACTTTTAAAGGGCATGTAGGAGCTGGAGATTGCTCGCACTCACCTAGATCGTAAAGGGAAGCAACAAACAAGTCAAATGACTCTTGAAATATCTTCACTGCGGAAGCGGGTTTAGTAAGATCCAAATTTTTGGGTATTCTCCAACACAATTTTAAAAAGTCCCTGTTAGCGAAAAAAATATATGTTACGCATTGGTGGATTAATTTTTACAAATAGTTTAGGCCCACAAAATTGATACTTGCCTCAACGAGAAGAGTCGATTTTTGCTTCCTAGCTCTAATTTAGCTTCCTCCATGACCGTAAAAATTGTGGAGAGTTTCTCAGCTAAAAATTTCAAATGTGGAAATAATGAAGCTAATAATTTTTTCATATCCAAAGGACATAATCCATCCAGCTTGTATTTCCTCCAATGTCTCCCAATCTTCTCCAGCAACCTTCCATCTCCTGATCCACCAAAGGTTCTACATGTGCTCAAAATCCTAAAATCTTCATGAAACTTGCGAATCTCTCCGTAGCCTGGAACAGATAAGGCTCCAGAATCAATAAGTCCATCAAATAAAGTCAACACATCCGCAGAGGCTGAGTCCAAATCCTCCAGCACTATCCAATGCCCATTCAGCACCGCTTTCGTCAAACAACCTGCTTTCCAAACAAACTGTCCCGGCAGGTCAGTAGAATGGTACGAGCCTAACAATAATCTCGAATCGATTTGGTCACTCATCTGCACGTAAATAATATCCGGGTACTTATGTCTGCCGAATAATGACGCCGTCATTTTGACAAGCGTAGATTTTCCAACTCCCGTTGGTCCGTAAATACAAATAGGGGTTAGTTTCACAGAAACTAAATCACTGGCTAATTCTTTCATTATCGAGGTGTATGGTGGCAGAAGGATGTACTCGGAATTCATATCAGGGTTCAACTCTGATTGGATACTTAACTTCTGCACATGAAATCCCTTTCTCGGAGTTGGTTTCGGATCTTGGAACAGCACCATCGCTGATTCTACATCAAAATTCAACTCATAAGTTTATTGTCTTTTACAACCGATCTATTTTATGTAGGACACATTTTGAATACCTCACCACAACACTTATTACTCACCTGGAATAACATTCTCCTCACGCAACTTCTCCATCTCCTTTTGAAAGTACAACTGGAAATCCATTCCGAATTCTAAATCCTCCTCCCGTGTAATCTCAAACTTATTTTGCATCCGCAATTTATCCACCTCCGGCATTTTTAAATGCGCTCCAATGCATTGCAAAGACAACCTTACAAAACCATCATCCACACAATTCATTAATACACGTTGGCTTGAATAATCATACATTTTAGATTTTTTCTTCTTCAATCAAAATTACTTTAATTTTTCATTACAACATGTTATTTATTTTTACCATCGAATAATCTTTTCATCATCCTTGGCCAATTCCTGCAACTCCATGAATTTCTTTGTTGAAATACATTCGTAGCCCTGTAAAGTCTTGGTAAGTAATTCTCTCAATTTCGTAGTGGGGTCATGGTCAGAAGTGTCAGGACGCATTTTCTTTTTCACACAAGCTCCCAATTCCTCGTCAACCACCTCTGCCCACAATGCTTTCTGCTTTCGATGGCTCGTGGGTCTTACCATTGTCTGTCCTGAAAATTAAGTGTCACTTGTCAACTTCAAGAGGTCACATATAATTTACATCCTCATTTCTCTAAGAGAGACAAACTCAGAATTTTTATGCTGCAATTATCATAGGAAAAATTATCATCCGTTTAATTTGCAATAAATTAACTAGCCCACAATTTTTTTTTATTTTGCTAAATACTTACGAATACGGAAAAGGTTTCGTCAACAGACTTTGTGGCACTGAAAAGAACCAACCAACTTTAAACCGGCAATCGCCTCTCACTTAATTCACACGCACTTTCTCTCTCTGGGTATTATTTTGGCTACTTTTAATTAAAATTACTTGACAGTTCGCACCAACAATAATCAATTTCCCGATGATAAAACTATAACTTATTACACCGAACAAACCTGTGCTAAATGTTATCAAACAACAATGCTTCGTTAACAGACTTGTATCTTGGATTGCAAGGTCCACGTGCTGATACCTATTCACTTCTTCGTGAAGGAAAACAGTCTCTCTGGCTTTGCTGGCTGAGCCACTGAGCTTTGGCTGTGCTTTCCACTTGCCATGCGGACTCGAATAGTGGATTTGAAATCCGCGCGTTTATTGTATTATGTTCCTTTTACATTGCATATAAGCGAGGATGAGACAAGGTTAAGGTAGTGACTGGAGTCTGGCTGGACCGGAGGCACAAAAAATTAAACGGTACTTACCGGAATGTGCCAAGTCACCTATTGAGGTGAAGCCGTGTGAATGCAAATACAGCTCGTTTGATGAATTTAACTTGGAAATAATTTCAATAATTACCAGGAAACTGTGAAGTAATTCTAAAAATATTCATAATTTTTGGAGCCTCAAGTTTGAAGAGTTTTGAGCCTGGAAGTTATATTTAGTTGGAAGGTAAAATATGAATTCAAAGTTTTGTGTAAATGGGATGGGGTAAACAGTGCAGTGGCAGCCATTTGTATGGCGTACATTACTTTTAAGGCTTAAAAATTACTTAAAAACATTTGGCTGGTGAGTTGAGGTTGTCGTAGCTCTAGTGGCCCCCTTGTTGTCGATAGTGTTACAAATTGTAGCATCATTTCTTGAGGTTTTTTCGTATACAGGCAAAATTCAGTTGAGAGTGGGTCGCAGTTATAGAGCATGGGTTGGCCTTTAACTTAAGCAAAATGTTAATTTCACACCAAAAATCCCGAATATGTATCTAATCGCTGTGGGGGCTTTGAGAGATACTTATCCATAAAGTATAGTTTCATAAATGGAAAATCAATTCTGTGTTTCTCTGCATAAATAATTCGACGGTGAGACTGTGAAGGTGTAAACAATAGTATTATTGTTATTCTTGGCAATCATGGGTGTACATGCATAGTCATACTTAAATTGCGTCGAAGGCTTCGGTTATTCATAAAATATTCAAAGATGTAAAAGGAGTCGGGTTTCCTTGCCTCGCCACGTACATTTGCATGATACTAAAGGTATTCAATAGTTCATCAAATTTCCATTAGCATCACCTTCGAAACATGCACATAATACTTATCTCTTTAATTGGGTCTGATAAAACACGAATTTGAATAATGAAAGGAAACAGAAAAGGAATAAACATTTCAGCCCATCCACCATTATTGCCTTTCTGCTATTTCGTCCAAATGACGAAAATAATTCTTAAATTCCCTCGTATGCAGAACAGTCATGCACTTTTCATAACTTTTGCAAAGTAGTCCCTTTTTAGACCCAAAATCTCGATGTATTACTCTTAGCTAGGTTTGAGTGAAATTATTGTCATCACTTGTATTGAGTGGAAATTGACCGAGAAGTATTGTTTAAGTTATAAGTGTCCAAAACTGAACTTGACTCATGGCTATAATTTTGGTGAACATTGGAAGGGGCCTGAAGAGCTCTGGTACAATTTTGGAATTGCAAACTTGAACTTGACCCGAACATGAAGGCGACTAGAAATTCGCCTATATATTACTTAAACTTGATGTCATCAGTCATTCTTTTTAGTCTTCATAGAGTCGAACCAGCAATTTTTGCCATTCCCACTTTTCTCGAACTGGAGTTGCAGTTGCAGGTAGAATTTGCTTTTGTAGTCTCACTCTGCCTCACATGACTACGTACACTTTGGTCTTCACTACACAACATTTCCCGGGTTACGCGTACTTACTTTTTCACTATCGTACGGAGTGTACGGACGATATTTTAATACAAAGTTGAAAGTTATGAAAGAAGCAAAGTATGCGCTCGTCGTGTTGTTTTGATTGAAGCAATCGGATTCCATTCTCGGCAGTCCAACAATGAACTTATATAGTGGAGTACATAAATGTATAAACACAATTAATTTTTCCTATCATTATTTCAAGCATTTATATAACTTACTCTAATTATTGCACTCTTAAGTGTCTCAAGAGTTTTTCTTTATAAAATATTCAAGGGTAGGGTGTTATTAACAGTGGGTAAGTACATATAATGTATTTCAGAGCTTTCTTATTTACGTACAAATTTACTAACTAATACTAACATATTTATATATGTACATCGTCCGGGACCAATTATCTTTTAATTGGGTCTAGTAATAACAGATTAAATTGGAAAACAAAGGAATTCAGACCAATAAAATGTGTTCTTCCTTGCCCACTATGGACTGGATTTCATTCCAGGATAGGACAGAGAGCAGTGTTAAAAATGTCTTCAGATTTTAGGATTTTGCCAGAAAAGGGCAAATTTTTTTGACATTTTGCAAGGAAAGTTGTGCAATTTTCGTACTGAAAACAGATGATACTAGAAAAGGTATACATGAACATTTATCATGCCAACGACTCGCAGGGATAAATTCATGCCCGTAACCTGCACAATTTTTCGGTTCATTTCGGAATTAAAGTTGATTCCTTGGGGTTGGGACCAAAGGGATTTGTGTTTTCGTCCGTACCAGGAAAATTGCAAATCATTCATTTGGTGGAAATTTGTGGTTGTTGGAGGATACTTATTGAAAACTACGTGGAGTCAAATAAATTTTGTTTGGTTCCTTTTAAAATTTATTTGTGGGGATAATTCAAGACTACCTTTGGATCAAATATTTTCCTCATGGATAGTTGCGGCAGTACATACTGGCATCTTTTCAGCAGTTTGGAACGTTTATTTACGTGGCGACACTATTTGTGGTTTTGCGAATTCCTTGCTTAAATTTCGATATTTGAGTAAGTCTGGCCTAGAACGTTAAAATTCCGGTTTTTTTGTGCTTTTCAGAAAAAAGTTTCAGTTTAATATTTTATGAAGATTTTATTTGGAATATCCTTTTTTTTAAATGAATTTGGAAAATAATTTTTACGATGCAATTCTGAAATTGCATTTTGCGGTTTGGTTTTGGTATGAAAAGTATTTAATAATAATTAATTCGGAAAATATTGTTTTAGTTTTTTGTTTGAAAAATTAGAACCAAAATGTTGTTGCATGCCGAAAATTTGCAAAACCTTTTCTAAAATCCGAAAATTTAATTTGACAAAAACTATTCATTATTTTAGGGCCTGAAATTGGACTGTGGAAAGACTTGGAGACCGTGAAAGTCATGGTGATCCTTTTCGCATTACGAACATTTCAATTTGTTGTGGTGGAGATCTCAATAGTCAAATCATTTGGTTTCACATGCTGTCCAATTCTACATTCGGTGATGTCAACCTTCTACGTTTCCTTCTCAATTTATGCCTGCTTTACCGTTTGGATTTGTACATTTCTTATAGCTTTGCTTCTTATGTACGCTAGCACTGTTGAGAGGCTACTAAAGGATATGTGAGTTGACTTATACATTTGTTTTACGTAATATTAATTTTTCTATTATACTTTTTTTCCTTGTATACACTATACACAGGCAGTTTGAAAAAATTTGAAATTCCAACTAACACTAGAAATACCTTGTAGCGTGAGTCATGTATATTTTGGCATTTAAACCAAACTTGCACTTGTTTTGCATAGGCCATCTTGGAAAGTGACTGAGACTCCCCTGGGCTTCCGTCAGCTTGAAATATTAAAGAATCAATTCGAATACAACTTTCGCCAACATTTTGCTCTAAATATCGTTCTGTATTGCTTCACCATGAGCATCTTTGCGTTGTTCGGCTTGATTAAATTTTACCGGGAAATGGACCCAAGACTTTACGCCAGCCTCCCACTTACATTTGCCGTAAACAGCGCCTTTAGTTGGGCCTTTCTTACCCCCACGGGGAATCAAATGAGGCTTTCACAACTTCTATTGAAAAAGCAGCGGCTGAGTTTGAGCTCTTTGACACGTACAGGACACGAGTTTTGGACCACTCGCAGGTTTGTGGATTCAAGGGAAATCCTTTGTGGCCTCAAGTCTTGTCCCCCGTTGAGTACGCGGATCGGATATTTTGGTATAGTGAAAAGGTGTGAGTTTGCCCAAATGATGTCGTTTGTTGCCATTCAAACAATGAGGCTCTTGATTTTGTTCAAGTAGAAGAATGATTTTAAAGAAATCCAAAATTGTTGAAGCCCATTGCATTGATTTTATTTACCATTTTACAAAGATGTACCCTGTAATTTATTATTGTGTAACTTCTAACAAATGGACTTCAGCTGTAACATTATAGCTACTTATATGAAGTTCGACTTAAACGATATCCTCAGTTTTCTTGCCGGTTCCAGTAGATATTGATGAAAGGCCATCAATTTTCTTCGATGAGGAATAATAATAATTATTTTTATTTACTGATAAAAGACATTTTCCCTATTCCATCTTATTCTCCATTCCGTATGTTACATGAATATTAAAAATTTCAGGCCTTTGAAGAAACTGGCCCATGTTGTTTTCTCTTTGACAAAATAAATTACTACTCACTAGGCGTTGTGATCAGCTATAATTTTTATTGTAGAAAATTATTGCTGTTGGGGTATCATATTATTTTTATTCAAGATCATATTCACATTTTTCCAATGCAATGTTCAAAATTCCATTGGGTTATTTTATGGCATAAATTAACCATAAAGTTATATTCTTTTCACATTTCGTAAACTAATACATGAATGATTACAACTTGATTTCACTAGCGAACTTAGCCATGGTTAAGTTAACCATAGTTAGTTTAACCTTCCAAAAGCTAGGGATTTTCACACCGGAAATGGTTAGGTTAACCATTTTTACTCCGATTTCACACGAAAATAATGGTGAAACTAGCCAATGGTTAATTTAACCATGGTTAAGTCCACTGGTGAAATCAAGGTCTCACAACATGGCTGCATTTTGTAATTCATTTCTCTTCAAACATATTGTATTGTGAAAAACTGTGATAAACGGCAATAGTTATATAAGGGCTTAGGCCAATTATTATCGACATGTACTTATAGATATTATTATTATATTATTTAATTTATCTGAGTAACGATAGTAATAATATTTTCTAATGACACAATTAGAGCAAAGGGAGTGTGGGAATTTTGGGGATAGAGTTGGGAAATGTTTAATAGAACACACCGATGTTTAAATACATATCCTATCTATAGCATTTAGCTTCTCAGGTAGACTCAGGTTCAAAATACATGTAGCAGATATTTCCTCCCATTGGATTTTATGATACTGAACAAAACCGTTTGAGTTTTCTCTGACAGGATCTACTTTCCTCGCGGAGATCGGCTTCCCTGTTTAGAAGAAGTTATCGTTAATAAATTATTCTTGTCAGTTATTGTCACATTTGAAAGGACTGGAAAATTGATGTATCATATTTGTTGATTAAGAGCAGCTTGCTCAATCAGTACTGAATAAATCAAATAAAATACACCCAAATTGATACCCCTCGAGGAGTATGTAAAGCGATCGCCATAAAATTTTACTCCAAACTGAACAGAAATAATAAATCAATAATAATATAATTAGCGGTATATTATGTGATAAATTCAAGGAATTTTGGTTACCAAACAACTTTCCCTTATATTTGAATATCATTATTATATTGTGTTATAAACTTTGAATATAGGGTTGGGTGTTTGCATTTCCTAAAAGCCAACGGATGCTAAATTTTTGATCCTCCCCACCTCACAATCTATATTCGCCCTTCATTTCCTGTCAAAAGTTTCCCCTTGATTTTTACACTTTATTTGAAAGATTTTAATAATGAACATACTCGCAAGGATGCGTAATGCGTACTTTTGCTTTGAGCAACATTCCATTGAAATTGAACAGTGATAATTTGACCCTCACCCAGAATCATCAGCACCTCCAATGTTGGAACCGCTTGCTCGTGGTTCCTCCGGTGGTACTACTTCTTGAGTCGGACCAATGATGCATTGCCCAGGTTTTAGGTCATCCGGCTCTTCTCCCTTGCTTTCCTCTGCTTCCGGGTTTCTCTGATGTAGAAATTTTTTTGTGATATTTTGGCGGGGTCGTCAAATGTCATGTAGATACAACCCAATAAAAGCAGTAATGTTTCTTGTATTTTGCATTAACGGAATACGTTAACCGGTAAACAAATGTAAATGAATGGAGGCCAAATCCATCTGAATAAAGACAATTTATTAAAAGGGAATACCTTCTTTAAAATATCCCGCACCAAGGTATGGACTGCCCCAGTTATTCCAACTCCTGTTTTAGAAGACGATAGCACCATTGGAATCCCATGTGTGTCTACCATTTTCCATGCCTCAACCAAAGAAGCCGTTCGATGCCTGAGGTCAATCTTGGTTCCAACCACTTGTAAAATAAAATAAATATCTGTATTTACATCATCGCTTAAAGTTATGTAAGTCTCATTTCTCCGGAATATATCTATGCTGGTTGAGCTTATAATATTTGACTTAAATTATCATTTTTCTCTTCAAGCTATAAAAATTATCTCACAGACAATTGGTATATCCAGGGGACCATCCCTGGGGGTGGGGGAGAGCAATGTCAATACATACTCCAAACGCTGACTAATCACGAAGGAACGAATATCAGTGACTGAGAATAGCAGGAGAATCCCATCAGCATCATTAACTTCCAGGCCATCCAGGGATCTGTTATATGCAGAGTATACGTTGAAATATTTGTAAATCCCTTTGATGCTCTTTTGAAGTACATGTGAGATAATTTCGACGAAGCTTTTTGTCAAAGTAAATTGCTAATTATTAATAATTCGTCGAAATCGTTCAAGTAGTCATTTTTGAGTAAGGCGGAAGGATATAAATAAAGGACAAATTGCAAGCAAACATAAATATAAAAAAACGTAATAAGTAATTATTAATAATGTTGGGAAGACAATTTCATGGTTTGGCGTTATAGGTTAGGTTCCCAATCCTCAGATTGCTGATAGTTAATTTTTTTTAAATCCATAAAATTTACCCAAATCAATTTTAGCATTTGAAATAAAATTCTTTATCTATAAGCAACTTTTTACATTAATTTATTCAAATTACTTACGTTTGACCGTCGGTACCAAAAGTATCGAGAAATTCCAACCCATAGAATTTGTCCTCTATAAAGTCCACTGTTTTACAAGAACACTTCACGAAGTACTCGCACCCTGGGTTGAACCTTGGAAATAACAATGAGAATTTTATTATAGTGTTAGTAAAAAAAAAAGGTAGCAATGTCTATGGGCGCATTCAAAATTAACCACAAATTTGTGGTCCTGAAATACCAATACCAGGTTGAAAATATTAGTTAAGGGGGAAAGGCTTACTCATTATTGACGAACCGAAGAATAAAAGAACTCTTGCCCACACCAGACGCTATAACACACAAGTAAGTTTAAATTTAAATGTTGTTGTGAATTTTATTCCATTCGATTCAAATGGATCAATTTCATATGTCAATCTACAGCAATAAAATGAATTATTCGAAATAAAATAAATAATTTGTACATATGTATTTTGATATTTCTTACCACCAAGTACCGCCAGTTTAAAATGATTCATCCTTCACAATAAAGCTTTGTGCTCAAATTACATAGTGTGATGAAAAAATTTATAGAAATTTCAAACTTTGAAATCATAATAAATAATTATTTATTATGATTTGAAAGTTTGAAACTTCTTAGCTCTGGATGTACCTGGAGAACTCTAAAAATGTTAAATGAGAGCATCTATTTATAAAATCTTTCACCCTCACTGAGCATATTTATATATCCTACGTAAAGGAAGTTGGTTTTCCATGTTTGAAAAAAAAAAGTTTGAAAAGTTTCGTTTATACGGTATGGTCTTTCAGTGCTAGTCATAGGCGGTAGATCCTACAACATTTCAAATCGCACTGTTCTCCCAAGCCAGACCGGTGTGACATTTTAAACTTGTGTTACCCCGTACCGAACTATCACTAGTTCATCACCGAGCCGAGTAACATTGCCACACTGCCTTCGGATGTAGATGATGATTTTTTTAACATATGTCTTCTTTTCAAGTTTTAAATTACAAGTTCAAAATTCTCTAATCTTGTTTAACAATTTGCCGATAGCTGCATATAAATATATAGTACATTTCGCAACAAACAAAAATATCAAAATCTATACCTTAAATCGTTGCACAGTTAGCCTCCAAACCGGACATGGCGAATTTTACCAAAATTGAACCAATCGTATGATTTGGTTCAAATTAATTTTTGAGATCATCATAGTCAACTACATCTTGGCGAAAAAAAAAGTTCCCTCCACTGCTACCATTATGGCCACAATGGGGCGAATAGCTAAATTCCTTACTATTGGTTAAATGGAGAGACTTTCTTTACAACGGTCTGTGGCCCCCTCACATACGACTCATACGAGCATCGTTGCAAATGTAAAAATGTGTTTTTGTTCAAAAATATACGGCCATTTTTTTGGTTGTGCTATACATTGCACCGTTTTAATTATGAGGCCTGAAAATCCCTTGCAAACATCCTTCAAAAACTAAGGAACTTTGACCTGCTACAACTTTGGTTGTACTACACGTAGAGACTTATATGCTATATTGAAAGATTCTGAAAGATTATATTTTTAGCTTTCAGAATAGCTATTGCATGAATTTTTACTTCTCCAAAGACCAAAGTTAGGGGGCGAAGAGTATGAGGTACAAAAAGGATGACTGGGACAAATAATTTTCTTTTTTTCATTTTCCAGACCCCCCGGATTGTACCCGATTTTAAGGCATTTTTGTACCCCCAGTAGCTCGTAAACTTCACTCCATAACTTTGGTCTTTGGAGAAGTAAAAATTCATTCAATGGCAATTCTGAAAGCTAAAAATATAATCTTTCGGAATCTTTCAATATCAAGTCTCTACGTGTAGTACAACTAAAGTTGTAGCAGATCAAAGTTCCTTAATACATATGCACAGAATTGGCTCCTTTGAATTTGAATATTACGCTATAGCTGCAAGTAGCCCCGTGGCTACATATTTTGCAACGACTGCTGCTGTGATAGTTTAATTCAATTCAGTTCATTTCAAGACAAGAAACCGTACCTATATATTTTTAATTATTTGAAATGATTTAAAATTAAATTCCTTCTATGTTAGGAACTTGAGAGTTAAGTGTTTCAAATATTCGAAAAAGAAAGTAAAATTCCTTACAATTGCTCGCTTTGGCCTTCGGTTTCCACAAATTCCAGCTTGTAAATTTGACCATCTATATTGTCTCCGTCTTTCTACAGAAATACCTAAAATGCACCCTTCGTTGAACCTCCGAAATAAGAAGAAAAATGGGAAACTAATTTTTGTGTGAAAATATTTCCACTAAATCCATATCATTCACAATCACAGTAATACTAATTGGTTCCGTAATAATAATTATTACTGGCACTCGAAAAAGTAAGGGGAAAATATCTTAATCGTCATGGACGAACCCAGTAATAAATCAAGTCTTGCCCACGCCGGAACGCCGGAAGCTTAACAAAATTGCTAAAACTGTAATAACTTTGTTCTCTGCAAATATTTCTACTGTATTTAAGAAATTTAAGCTATTTCCTACGTACAAGAACTTCCAGTTTAAAATCCATAATAATTTTTAAAACGACCTTGTAATTTCGTCATTTATTTAGTCATTGAAATATGTCATGATACATTTTTTGGCCATAATAAATATTATGGCAGAAAAATGTTAGGTCAAATTTCAATGATTACTTACAATGACAGAATAATTGCAAAACGAATCCAAAGTTAGGATTCCAAACTTGAGGCTCTCCTTCTCACAACACATGAAGAACTCCGAAAATACAGAAAAATGTATTGCCCTTTTTATAGTTCTACTTAATTGTACCCTACATGTAAGACTCATGTATATATACAATCTTGTAGGAGTTTATAATTCACTATTGAAGATCCAGTCCCAAATTCTACTTAAAAGTTTGTGTGAATCCGAGAAATACTTCCAATTCCATCTCAAGTATAGGGGCTCTCAGACAATTGTTAATGTTTGTGCAAGTGTGAAATAATTGCTTAGATTCAAACACAGTTTTTTTTTATTTCGCAAATTTTAATTATTGAAGGGTTGCTCATGAGTGACACTCCAGTTGCATGACCTGCAGGGTCTTGAGCTTGTTATCTATCAAATGATTGGTGTTGTCTTTGTGAATCTTCCAATTAATAGGGAAAACATTGCGGTATTGCCCACCGGGGAAAGTGTGTGTTAAGTAGCAGGTGAAAGAATCGTGATTTTCAATGTCGCTATTTAGTATTGTATGAATATTTCTTACAGGGGACAATGCAGAATCAGGATGCAATAATAAGCATATGGGGACGATGAGATGCGGAACTATGGGTAAAGTCAGACTGGGAACTGCACTATGATGAATATGAGATGGGTGAGAGCTGCGAAAATGAAGGTGCTCAAGATCTGCCAGTAGACTTCTCATTTAATGTTCGTTGTAGGTGTAAGTTACAGGTGGGTGGTGTGGGAGTAAGGGTATTACACATTTACCCTTACAGTATTATTACTATGCAAGTGTAATTAAAATATTCATGAATGAATACATAATGGTAAACGGTGGAAAGAAAAAACATTGTGTTAAATCGTTTTATCATTAATTTGACGGTCTCCTACAATAATATTTATTAATTAGCTAAAAGATACACAAGTAAGTTCTAGTAAAATATTACCTTTGTTACTATTACAAGATAATTACTTTGAGAGTCTTGAGCAAAAACCATATAAAAATAACGTAAACCTATGGCGGATGAAATTGATATGTAAGTGAAACTGAAAAACCCGGGTTTTGGAAGGAAAAATTATGATTGAGAGAATCTTTTTGTAATACATTCTCTCCCTTACTGCGTATTTTAATCATATATAAGGCAGTAAATACTGAGTGAGTTCACAGGGAATTTGTAAGCCCAAAACATCATATTTTTTAAAATTAGTCATTTTCAGCAAAAGCAACCATTGCTGGGGTCATAAGCAACGGCGTTGGAATTTTTGCAATAGGTTGAGCTGTTACAGAATTATGGCCAAAAACGTCATTTTTTGTATTTAAGGCTGGATATCGCTAACCAATGGGGCGATGTGACCCATTTTTGAACTAATGTGTTCAGAAATAAGTTTTTCAGTGCATTATTTCACCGTTTTTGGAAATTTTGAAAAATGACTGAAATATAGGCAGAGTACTGACACCGGTTTACTTGGGTCACCATGGTTATTTACTTTCGGACCCCTACAATTCGCAGATTTTTCACAACACTGCTACTGTGTGGTTTCCATAGAAACTGTGTGACGTCATCCTTTATTTCTCACAAAACGATCACAAATAATTTATACACGAATCTATGCCACCGTAAAAAATGAATCTGAGTGTTGGACGTGGGTCCCCGAAGAAAAGGTTCACAAAGGGAAACCTGTAAAAATGTAACAGGGGCCCCTTTAAAATTAACAGGCGTTCCAGTTAAATTGCTTTTGAGGATCAATTCAACGGGAGAACCTGTTAAATTTTAACAGGTTTCCCTAAGTGAACATTTTCTTCGTCCAACACGTCAACATCCAACACTCCGATTTATTTTTTACAGTGCACGTGCGTAAGAAAATGTTACTTACACCCTTTGCGCTAATAAAGAATGCAGTCAAAAAATGAGACTTTAGACGATGTGACCAAAATAATTATTCCCACATTTAAACCTATATTTACCTCATTACCAATTTACCAGCCAACAACAGGGAGAGATGATCATGGAAATAACGTATTCTCTTCCACCCGCACCATTGGAAAGTTATAGGAAATCATAGAAAATTGTAGCAAACTGGGGCATACTGCTCTGACAATCATATCTAGGCCTGTCTTTAGCCATAGCTTTTCAAAACACACGTTGAATGGTTAC
>JAQFXU010000979.1:0-36515 GCA_034693705.1 Spatulosminthurus flaviceps
TTTATCGATGAAGCTGGGATTTTGAGAGTGGGCGGTCGGCTCAAGAATGCCGACATTTCATTTGGACACAAGTTTCCGATATTACTACCTAAGTGTCACAGAATGACCGAACTCATTGTTAATCATGAACATCGGGTCAATTTACACGCAGGACCACAGCTTCTGTTGGCAACTCTTTGTAGACAGTATTGGATCTTGGGAGCAAGAGATTCGATCAGGTACTGGTTGAAGAGATGTGTAGTTTGTGCCAAGCAGAAGGCAGATTCGGTTCAACAAATGATGGGAAACCTGCCAGCATGGAGAGTCAACCCAGCTAAACCATTTCTCCGGACAGGTGTGGACTATGCTGGTCCATATGAGTTGAAAATGATGAATGAGCGTAGTAGGATTAGGATCAAGGGCTACATAGCTATATTTATTTGTTTTGCGACTAAAGCAATTCATTTGGAAATGGTGTGTGGGTTAAAATCACAAGACTTCATTAAAGCTTTACGTAGGTTTGTAGCTCGACGTGGAAAGTGTCAAGAGCTAATTTCGGACTGTGGCAGATCGTTTGTTGGTGCACAGAAAGAGTTGGCCATACTAATGCGCAAGTCATACCAAGATGAGTTACGTCAGAAATTGGTTGCAGATGGAATAAACATGAGTTTCAATCCCCCAGGGGCACCTCATTTTGGAGGCTTATGGGAGGCGGGACTTAAGTCGGTAAAATACCATTTGCGAAGGGTTGTGGGTACTGTGGTGCTAACATATGAGGAAATGGAAACTCTTGTGTTGCAAATTGAGGCGTGTCTCAATTCTAGACCAATTTCACCCATGTCAAATGACCCCAACGATCTACAGCCACTGACCCCAGGTCATTTTCTAGTAGGCGACGCATTGACCGCAGTCCCTGATCCAAATTACATTGACAGCAAAGTGTCTCACATGACCAGATGGCAGTTACTCCAGAGGACTCTTCAGCAGTTCTGGCGTAGATGGAGTCAGGAGTATCTGACCAGACTGCAGCAACGCCCCAAGTGGTGGTCCAAGAAGATCAATGTTGAAGTCGGAAATCTAGTGCTCATCAAGGATGAAAGATTTCCTCCCATGAAATGGAAACTAGGCAGAATCACAGCAATTCATCCAGGTTCTGACAATTTGGTTCGTGTGGTCACTTTGAAAACAGCTGACGGACAAATCAAAAGACCAGTCACAAAATTGTCATTGCTGCCCATTGATAGAGATGCAGACAGTAGTTGAAATATTTATGTATTTCAAAGCGGGCGGTAATGTTGGAAATGATATGGTGATGCAGTGGATGGAACAATGGAAGCTGTGCAATTATTATTATTTTTGTACAAAGTGCTTATTTTAATTTTTGAAAATATTCATTATTAGCGAATCAGAGTTAGTAGCATGATTAGTATAACAATTCAAAGTCCACCATCACTATCTTAGGCAAATTAAGTCGTTCTTCAATGTTCAATGAATCAACATCTCATGAATTATGCTCTTTAAAATAAAGTTATTGTTTTGTTACTAAGCCTGAGCCCACGTCCATTGCTTTAGTAGATTCTACTTCTGTAACTTTACTGAGCCGAGCCTCAACAAATGGCATTCTAGATTGAAGATCTTATTGTTGTCCAAAAGACATTACTTGGACATTAGTTCACCTTTTGTAATAAGTTATGTCCAAGTTTTATCCCTTCCAAAAATAAAAGAAAGTCAGTTTTAACAGTGTAATGACATTGACAATTTTCTTGGAACATTGGACCATAACACTGTAGTTCCTCCTGTTACACCTGAAGAAGTTTCATTCGCTATATCAAAAACCAAACTAAGTAGATCCTGTGGACATAATATTATACCTTCCAAAATATTCAAACTGAACAATGAATGCCTCAATGACCAACTTAGTAAGATTTTTAAAGTTCTTTTAAAGTAGCCTGTATTACACCTCTTCTAAAACCTAAACAAAATCCTAAAAAGGCCAACTCTTATCGCCCTATTTCCTTCCTCTCCTTCCTAAGCAAGGTCCTTGAGAAAGTCATATACCGCCGTATTAGCATTCAAATTAAAGATAAGCTTGCTAATAACCAGTTTGGGTTTAGGAATTTCCTCTCAACCCAGCTGGCTATAACAAGCTTTCTTCATCATATAATAACAAACCTTGATTTAAATTTTATTATAGCAAGCTTCTATGTAGATCTCAAAAAAGCTTTCGATAGGGTAAGACATGTTCTTCTAGTACACAAGCTTTTGAATGAATTCAACGTCGACATCTACCTTATTAGAATAATAGGGAGCTACCTAAAGAACAGATCCTTTAGAATAAAGATAAATGGTATCCTCTCACAACTATTTCCTCTTCTCATGGGAGTTCCACAGGGAAGCTGTTTGGGCCCACTATTATTCATAATATTTTTCAACAGCTTAAATCTCACTGAGCTTATTAACATTTCTCACACAGTTAATTTTGCTGATGACGTTGGAAGCTCTGTGAGGGGTAGGACAGTGGAAGAGGTTATATCTCTTTTGAAGCAATGTTAACTATCTATTGAAAAACGGTGTGTTGACAATTATATGGAAATCAATTATGATAAGACTAGATTTATGATTTTTAAGCCCCCTCGTTCCAGAATTAGTCTTGATAATGTTCCACCTGTACTATATGTTAATAATGATAAGTGCATTGAAAAGGTTTCAGTTTTTAAATATCCAAGTATACACATTGACGAGAATCTTAATTTTAAAGAACATATCTCGTACGTTAATGGTAAAGTAAACCAAAGGCTGGGATCAATGACATACTATAAAAGATTGATCCCTACTGACTCATTGAAAACTATTTTTACTGAACTTATCAATTCTTTAGTAGAGTACGGATTACCTTTATACTGCACTAATGTTGCTGTACTTTACAAAACTAACAAAGCAATACAAAAGTTTTTAATGAACTTTGACAAATGTAGCTCAGACGTTCACACAACACTGGGCATTTCAAATATTTTTCAACTTTATCACTATCACCTACTTACTTTCACTAGAACAATAATTATGTACGACTTTGTTCCAGAGTACATTAAAAACATGTTCCCTACAAAAACTAGTCTTAGGGAAAGTAAATTCAAAGCAAATATACCTATACCTAAATTTAATCACTAATTTTTCAAAAAATCTTTCCAGTATAGGGCAATCTCATCATGGAATAATTTGCCTTCCGTCACGAAACTAGCTAAAACTCAGACTGAATTTAAAAACTAATGTAAAAATCCTGTTTAGAATTAAATAATATTTTATTTCTTACCCTTTCTATATATGTATTTCTTTTCCCTGAAACTGTACTTTACAGAATCAGATGTTGTCTAACGTAAAACAGTGTTAAACACTGATGTGGATAAACAATAAAGAATTACAATTACAATTACAATTAAGTACCGTTACTTGCTTTTACCTGAAGCCCCGTACCTGAAAACTAGAGTTTTTACCAGTCCACGACCTTCCAAGCTCGGGTCCAATAGTGTTTCTACCTGCAATATTAGGTTCTAGGGATTTCATTTTTTTTATAACTGCCTCTGTTCTGGAAAAATTTTGAGCTTTAAATATCTCTCTGGCGTTTATAGGCACGAGGACATTCCGACATTTCCGGTTACCATCAGAGAAACCTTCACCCCTAAAAATGTAAAGTTACGTGAAAGCTCGAAATTGTAAACGATAAACGATTAGTTGAAAATAAGGCAACAAGCTCAATTATTTAAGAAAATGCAATATTAGTAAAACGTTTGCATGCAAAAAGTTTTGTAACATTTTTGTAAGTTAAACCATTCATGGAAGTGTCTGTCTCTTTTAAACACAAATTAAAAATCATCACTCCGCGATGATTTGAGGCTGTTGCGTAGGGCGACGTCAGTCCCGCGTAACCCTTCACCCCGTTTAGTTTACAATTTTGAGGTGATTTTCAAATTTCAAGTAAAATAATAATTTGAAAATTAAAAAAAGATTAACTGAGCAAAATTTATGTAGCCAAAAAAACATTTTAGAAAAAGAAAATTTCAGAAATTTCAAAAAACATTTTTGCATTTCAAAAAAAACATTTTTTAGACAAATAGACGTACAGATGTACGGACGTACGGGAAAGGGTATATTATATTATAAGGGGACTGACGCAGGTGTGACGTGTGACACAAACTGTGCCTACAATGCAATGATTGAAAAAATCGAAAATAATTATAATTATTTCCAAAATGCACATTCCATTGAAATTACGAGTACACGTGTATCTATGCAAAATCAGTTACAAGCTTCATTTGACAAATATCTTGATCTGGTTTCAGGTTTGGAAAATACAGACACCCTAATTAAGATTTACGATGTTGATATGCTCTATATTTTAACTACTGAATTAAAAACCATTGCACAAGGAAACGGCTCGAATCAATCTATCCTTTAGTTTATTGTGGTACATCCGCGGGAACAACAAATGCTTGAAAGAACGGAAAAAACATCTTTGCGTCAGATCAACAGTGTATATTTTTCGCTGAAAAAATTGCAGTGCACAGCGAAATCCATAGCTCAATGTTTAGTATGAATTTATTACTATTCATTTGACAACTTTGTTCATGATCACTATGACATGTTACTTTCATCTAGCAATATCATAAGTAACATGTATATAAACCTCAGGTATCGAAAGTTTTATTTTCATTCAGTGTAGGCCCGCTTGGCGAATTGTTCGTCCTTTTATGATTTTTTCAAGTATTATAATAGTATTATTACACAAGTCATTACAATTTATAGATATATATTGGAGGGGTTTTTTCATATATATATTTATATAGATATAATAAACTGTGGTTACAATACTTTTTCCCTCGATTAAAGCATACACCTCACAGCTCTCAATAATCGTTTTCACAAATGTATATTTACACAATACACAGTAATTTTTAGCCTGCGTACATTATTTATATAGACATACAAGCTTACTATATGAGTTACCTCATTATACATTATAATTAGTGAAACGAAGGGACGCTTTTGTGTATATATATGTATATGTTATATTTAGCCATGTAAAATTACACATCAACAATGATTTATATAATATGTTTTTATTGTAAAGATTTATTTTTAATATGATTTGAATATTACGAAAAATCACAAAAAATGTATCCATTATCATAATCGTTGCCCCACACACGATATGATCCACGTTTCAAATGTTTCGCATAACTATAATTACGCTTACAAATAACGTTCAGTATTGCCTGTGCATTTTTTCCTTTACTGCACAGTATTAAATTGGAAAATTGTACTCGTACTTGTAAGTCAAACGTCGAGAGTAACACGAAGTCAAATATCATTTGAAGAAATATATGCTCACTACTAATTCTTCTTCCTTAATTAGTCAGCTCCTTCGGCATATAGTCTCAAGGAGATGTTCAACTCATGGGATGAATTCAATACCAAATCATGCCAGCCCCACATGTATAAACATTTTAGACTGGTTGATAATAATAATAATAATAATAATAATAATAGCAGAAGGGTATAGTAAATACCATGCCTGTAACACACTACTACGTGCATACAAGGAGTAGGTAGTAATTTATATACTCCGAAACATACGCTAAAATAATTATGAAGAAATCTTAATTGAATACTCACTAACATTCGAATATATAGACGCTCACCTGTTTAGCAAATTTTTATTTTTCCGTGATATTTTGGGCATATACGAGGGATGGTTGATAAAAGTTCCCGGCTTTACTAAGAAGGGGTATTCCGAGACCTCTGAAATTTTACTCATCGAAAGTACTATCAAAGTTGTAGTAGCTCAAAAAAAATATAAATTTTCACTGGCGAATTGAGGTAGTTATCACCAGTTATAGAAAAAATTAGATTTTGGTCATGATGGTTGCACCAACTTAAAACTAAGGCCCAGGGGTACCCATAATTGTGTTGTAAGTTGAACAAAAAAATTCTTAACCAAATACGACACATACAACAAAGGTTGAAAAGTTAACATTTTCGCAATAGCATCAACATGTTTAGTTTTTCTTTCATAACTAGAGCAGTTTGTGAGCAAATATTACAATTTTTTGTCAACTACATCTACACTCATATAACTTTGGATGAGTAAAGTTTCAGCGAAATCGGAATACCCCTTCTTAGCAAAGCCGGGAACTTATCAACCACCCCTTGTACTTGTTGAAACATGATATTTTCTGTGTTTGGAAAAATTGATTAAATGTGCAAAACATTTAGGTAACAAGTTATTTCTAATTGTATTTCTCCCTTTCCTATCCACCACATTAGTTAGTATTTTTGCATGGTCAGGGATTTGTTCATGTGTAGTATGTTTCTACATATCTACAGAAGATGGAGCTTTGAATGCAGTATATATTTTTTATTTGCACTGATCAGCCTATTTATTATCTCAGAATGTTTATATTAATTATCTATGGTCAAGAATTATATCTTGTATATATGCGTAGAAAAAATTTACAAATCCCTTCTCGCTGTATACTTGAAGTCTGCTTGCTAAATTATACCAGTGCTAAAGTATACCTATAATACTCCTTTACCAAATCTGGGAATTTAAGCAAGAAGATTTACAGGATTTGGTTTTTAAACAAAGTCACATTATAGCCGTTGTTGATAATAATAATTTTTAAAAACTAATGCATCACATTTTTTACAGTTAAAATTGTCAATTTTCCGTGTTACAACTTAATCTAAATATCTTGATTCTTCATATATCCCAGATTAGACTGATCCTGAATATTAGATCATTTGTTTGCAATCGTATAGCCCCTTATAATGACGGGTATAAATTACAGGTGAGATAGGAAAGAGAAAGTCCTGCGTTTACAAGAGCATAGAACAGCACGATTATTTAGCACCATATAAAAGTGAAAAAAAACTACGGTGATGCTGCAAAATGCTGAAAGGCTAAAGCATAGCTATATATATATATATATATATATATATTCGCACAAGTATACACAAGTATAGATTATTTACGCCATTTAACACTTAAATGTATGACTGACTCATACGCAAAGATTCACCTGTCGTTTCCTCAACGAGATTTAACAATCATTATCAACCATTAATTTAACAACACTGAGCTCTTTCAAGCAGAGCCTTAATATAAAATATCCTTAGCGGAAATAATCATCCCTTAATGTAACTTGACCATCCCATATATCATTATTTATTATTTTGTTTTACAATAATATAATAGATAATCCAAGGAAATATTTTTAACAAGATATGGATAGCTGGATATGCAGAGGCAGTATACAATAAGAGAATATTTCCGCATATAGTATTAATGTAAGGACAATAAAAAAGAAATACATAGATAGATGCGGTAAGAACGTAAAATGTTTTAGCTGGATGGATATCCTACTTATTAGAGAGCAGTGTAAACGAATAATGTTTATAAAAGTATAAAGTAACATACAGATAAAGTTTTTTTTAACAATCTCAGTCGCAATATTGATCATATAAATGTACTATAAATAAATATCGAAATTGATTTTAACATATTAAAAACAAACCCGATAGATCCTTGTCTACATATGAATGAATACTGAGAGTGTGATAGAGTATTTTAAATAAAAAAATCGGGAACTCATTAGATAACAAAATAATCATTCGCGATTTAGCTAAACCAATAATAACACAAATCTTGATAATTCCATATCTTAGAACTGAGATTCGATTGCAAATAACAATATCATCGTACTTTGACTTACAGTTCAGTTTTCTCAAATAAAAGGATTTTAACATACTTCAAGGATCCCTTGATTTGCATCCATTTACTATTATAGCGGAAGAACTGGAAAAATCCAATGTTCAGGAGATGACACCTCCAAATCGTTTTAATTCAACATAGAATTCTATAGGATGTGTATTGAAAGAATATGTTGATCTTAACGCACATACCGCAAAAATATTACTTTGAGATCAAGTTCAAAATTTTAATGGACCAAGAACATTGAAAACATGAAGAAAACATACGACTCCAAAGGAAACCCTGTTTTATAGTATTTGAATAAAGTCTAAGACAAAGAACAAGCACAACTTACTAAAACAAACATTGTGATAACTGATAACATAAATCAGAGGCTCCGACACAGAGTTATATATCGTCGCTGGAGAGTCAAAGTGGAATAATGCACGCTTCGCTTAAATACAAGGTGGAATAACCACCACCCAATTTTTTGCCAACCTTTATATATAAAAACATATACAGATAATGTTAAAAAATTAGGTGGTGGTTATTCCACCTTGTATTTAAGCGAAGCGTGCATTATTCCACTTTGACTCTCCAGCGACGATATATGACATTAGTATAGTAACTTAAATACAGAGCATAAGATTATTCAACATATGTTATAACGTTATAAGTAACGACTCTGGAACATCTACTATTTTAAAGGTACTTTTAAGAAAATTTATTTTAAAAAAATAAATAGTACACTTATTTATGCACAGTAAGGTGTGTAATACACAACTATACATATACTCTCATCAATTACTCATGTGCAACTACCCCAGGTTTAACATGTTGTGTGTCTCTCTTAGGGAGGAGTATACAAAGTTTAATAATAAAGTGTAAATGGTCTCAGACCAGCTTTAAGTACCAAATCTTGTACATTACGGTAATTTATGGTTTTCTTCCATGAAGAATGTAATATGATTGGCAATTCAACAAATCCTTACCACCGATTACAAAGTTATTTAGCATCAACTCTTTATAGAATTAGTACAACGGCACGCATTTAAAGTTAATGGCTAATTTACATCTAAGATACATTGAAACTTCAACAATAATTATATATATTTACCTATATATTCGCTTTTAAATTATACTTCGGAGGGTGGTAATTTGCAATACTGTCAGCGCATTTTCTGGCTCAATGAAATATTTAAATAATACTGTTTCCTCATCGATTCAATCTGGCAAATAGACAAATATCTACAACCATCATATATAGATAAATAATTTTTAGAAAATATCCAGACCGTTGTATTTACCTAGTGTATAGGACACAACCATACATAAGGAAATTCACGCATGAAAATTAAAAGGTGTGCTAAAATATAATTTTTGCCTATCAAGTATGGTAAAAACTGAATCTGACCTAACTAAAGCGGGACCTAACGAAAATTACACTAAAATAGGAAATTATCAATCCTAAGAAGTGTAAAAAGTTGCATGTAAACAGATCCGTATTTCTGAGGCCAAAATCCAAGCCTTTCCAGCTTAAAAAATTATAGGATACAGCATTAAAAAGGTCGATCGGTCTTCGTGTAAAAACTTTGTATTTCATGAGTATATATCAATCCTGAATCCATTTCAATACAGGATATGTGAAGTTATGACTTGCAATTTAGGTAAATCCCGTGCAAAATAATTTCAAGATCCGGGTAATATAAATCCGGGTATAGGACAATGATAATGACTGGTCAAATGATTTCCTATTTCATTGCTGACGGTGTAAAATACACAAAAAATATTTAAAGGTTATGTCAAGATAATAATAAATAATTACAGATATTGTTATTCTCCTAGTGCCTTTTTACACATATTCGCCTGGTTGCAGTTTCGCAAGGAAATTTGGCTCAATTAACCATTTGAAAATTTACTAGAGTTGTGAGGCAATCACAAAAGTGAAGAGAGGTTTTTGAGTGAAACTAATATCCTTTCTTCATTCTCCATTCCTGACGGAAAATATACTCATAGACTATTTTTGTATTGGTCTATCCAAGTTGTAGAATTTTGATAGATTCATATTGTACACACCATTATTGTGCCATTTTAATAATAATGATTGCGCTCCACACATCAAATCATAATGAGCTCGGAGTGAAAATACATAGATTGAAGATAATTGATGAGCTTTTGACTGGTGAGGATAACGCAGAACTGATCGCGTATATTTGACGACAGTACAGATTAGACCTACGGAATATGTAATGCATGTACACAACTTACATGCTTACAGTAATACTACAGTAATTACGATTATACCATACGTATATATAATATACTTCCAATACACGCTTTAATGTCTTAGTTACATGAATGATTGCTGATAATTTAATTAAATACTCACGTACAATATCACAGTATTTAGACTAGAATCATCTTGTCCTGCTCAGATGAATCTGGTATATATAATCGTAGTTCACTTTTATGCTATAATAATTAGATTTTTCCGTGATGCAATCCTTTACGTGCTTAATTTTCAGAAACGTCCGTTTTGCCTTATGACAACCTGATATTTTATGATGTAGTCAAAGATAATCCTTACAAAAATTATCTTGTTTTTGACATTGTGATATGATATTTTACACCCTCGAAATTGGAAAACCGTCCAGAGCGTAGGACAAGATACCTACCGAATCTTACTCAATGGTTAGGTAAAAATGTCCCCAAACATCTATTAATAAGCTAACTTCAGTAGGGAAATGTGAAATTCTTTGCTAAAATAACGATAGTAAAGAGCCTTAAGCAACTTCACGAGTTTAGCTAACAATTGTCACCAACTAATAACTACATTTATCCGTGGGTTATTAAGTTTAAAATATAAATATTTCCATACCTCAAGAGGGTAGTAATTATATAGCAAAAACATGTTAAACGTATTTGGTCTTCAAGAGGGTTAAATCTTCAAATTTTGTGACTAATTGGTATCAAATTATTTCTCTTCTAGTGAAGATATGTAAAGGTATCCGTAAAGTTCATTAGGTTTCTGATAGAGGATTCTTCAGAAAGTAATAATAATTAAAACCTACTCATGAAGAATATTATTGAAAGCACGAAAAAATTGCTAAAATAAGTGCTCAAACAATAATTTGACATTCAAGTTAGTAAAATTAATTAAAGCAAGTAACAATTGGGGCGTTTTCAGGATTTCCACATCCGAAATTTACGAAGCGAGACCTTTTTGAGTCGCGCTACTGTAGCTTTAAAGTCGGCATCAGTGTGGTCCTCATCTGAAAGTGTTTCTCCTTCAGAATGAGCAGCACGGCGAGGTCGAGATTTTCTTGGTCTGGTCATTTGAGCGGATGAATCGTGTAGACTCAAAGCGTGTCTCTCGGTTAAATATTGTCTTGCCTTTTCCCGATGCTTGGTGTTACCATTTCGACTCAGCTTCAACTTTGTTAATCTTGCAAGTGTAGAAGCTCGAATTCCCTTTGACTGTTTAGGTTTCTCTGATGAACTTGACTGTGGTGTACTTTGACTCGAACTAGGCGTCCCTCCAAACATCGAGTATGCCTGCTTCCTCTCCCGTAGCACAAATCTGTGGATGAAGGAAAGTACATTTATTTATTTAAGAGAACGGGTGCAGAGCCATAGACAACAATAATCATTTACATTTTCCAATTATATAATTTTTGATAATAGGCACATAACAGGTGTAACGTAACTGTGATGTTGGTTAATCAAAAGAAGACTATTACGTCAACACATACTACTTCATTTCATTGCATTCTTACTCCAGCTATTGTTTTGATTTTATTTTTACATACCTCCCAACTGTATTCCACTTCAGCTGCACCTCATACACGTTTTCGTTGTCATCCAGTATGCGGTTTGTGCCTCTCATTGAAGACTTCTTTTTAAACGAGCCGGCAGAGTCTGAAGTACCCACTCCTGATGTGGATGGCACCATGGGCTCCAGTTCCTCAACCAAAACAAATTTAGATGGATCTTCTAACCTTCTAGCTTTTACAAAAGCCTGTGCGATTATGTCTTGAGCTGTGCTCTTGACAGGAACCTGTCAATATCAATTTACAAATACGTACATTAAAAAAGTAAACATTATCTCGGCTAACGATATTTCGAATATTTCCATTTTCTGTACCTTCAGTATTGCGTAAGGTATTTCGGGAGAAACATTATGAACACAAACGAGGAAGTTATCTTCATCTCCCCATTGCTTAAGCTCATCTGAATCTCGGCTTCCTTTCTCACCACGGCTTCCGTCCGTGTTGAACCGTCCTCCTCTAGCTGAAATGGATGACAACCAGGCACGACTACTGGGATCATTTCCGGTTCTTTTCAAAATAAATTTTCCATCTCCTTTCCACTGCGATTGCGATTGGAGTGGTTTCTCCATTGGATCGAGTACTCTTTGCGTGGGTGGCAAGTCTTTCTCCTTTGCATCCCAACCCCTCGCGACCTCTTCAATCAGTACGTACTCCCGAGCCGACTCAGCTGTACGCCCACTCTTTTGCAAAGCGTTATTTATAACTTCGGAAGCGGTGGTATCCTGAGTGACTTTTAGTATAGTGTAAGGCTCGTCAGGGATTACACCGTAAACAACTAAGAAAAACATTCTACGTTTCAGTGGAACCGCTGCTTTCACTGGGGTTTGCCCTGGCAAAGGTGTCCCTTCATAAACAACATCAAATTAGTAAAATTAATGTCAACATGGAGCACACACTGATGGAATTGCATTTCATGAAATCAAAGACCAACATCATCATCATTAAAATGATTACATGCAGAAATTACCTTCAAGGGTAGGGATGGCAACTGGAAATGAATCTTCTTTGCATAAAAACTTCTGCCCATTTTGAAGTCCAACTTCTTCTCCCTCCTCTTCTAACCTAGAGTGTACAAATAATGTCGTCACAGGAAGAGGCTGATTATGAATATTTCTTAGGCGAAGGTGTCGATATCCTTGACGAAGTCCTTTCAAGGGGATGACCCTTTGTGAAAGCGTGTGACCACTTCCACTTCCTCCACTTCCACCATCCAAAACAGTAAACCGCAAAAATGCTAAATCTCGAAATTGTATAGTAAAGCTTAATGTTTCACTCCATATAGGATTTAGAGCATTACGAGAAATAATTCGAGTTTTTTGTTTGGCACAGTCAACAGGAATACCAAGAACTTCTACTTCTACTTGTGGACTGGCCTGAAAGTTAGATGGCGACAAAAATTGACCAGAAATAATAGTTAGGTGCAGGTGAACAGTGTGCAGTCCATCAAATTCCTTTTCCAAAGGATTAAATCTTCTGTACATAACGTGGTTTCTATCCCACATCACTGGCGGCTTCAAAACGTAACCACAACGTCCATTTTGTTCAAACATAGCGGCATTCATGTGGAGAGCAGCGTCTTCGGTCTGGTAATTGAGCGCAACCATCTGGATTCCAAAACTCCAGAAAATTAGCGGATTGAAATTGGACGAATCAATGCGCATGCCAGCAGGGTAGGCGCGTATTAGCTGCGTCTCTGTATGAGCCATGACTTGCAGCGGTTGTTTTCGGCATAATTTTTTTGCAGCATTTTCATTAATAGAGCAACATTGATAGACTGGATGATTGCTGATGACTCTCCTAGGATGGTGATCAGGATTAGAACTCGATATTGTGGATGAAGTAGGTGTGACCGGGAGACTGGTAGGAGGATTGCCTGGTTGCAATATAATCTTCTTTTGTAATATTTTATTCCGAACAGAGCTACTCGGGCTAAGAGTGCTAAGACCGCGGAATTTAATTGCTTGAATATAGATGACCAAATCCGAAAGCTCGCGAGCTATTTGGCTGCTCTGCTTCTTGGTTTTTGGCACAGCGTCTTCTAACTCTACAATCCAGTCGCCTTGCTCCGTTTGATATTGGCTGGATATGATAGGTGCATTCGCACCCACTTGAACACCTGTCAAACGTTTGGCACCGGCACTCTTCAGTGAAGATTCTTGACTGGTGAGTGAGTCAGTCCTGGGAGTAATAGGCAAAGCTTGTTCTGAAGCTTGCCTCGACACCACAAGTCGTTCTAAAATTTTAAAAATCAATTATGAAAGTTCTGTACCAACATGATTCTGGTCACCTTATTATTAGATTACCTTTATTACAACAACAAAACACTTTGCATTACAAGGCATTACAAGGAATCCTTACGAAAATAAAAGTCTTATTACACTACCAATATACTAAAAATAGACTACTTACCATCCGGTATTTCATCTTCGTAGTCAGACTCAACGTCATCGTCAGAATATTCATCATTAATGGATCCACCACTTGCATTACTCACAATGCTATTCGTCCTACCAGACTGTGGTCGACTACCAGATCTATTTCGTATTGGAGGATTTGTTGATGTCTGAGCTGAGGAGGCGGACGGATGAATTGTTGGGTTCGGAATGATTTCAGCATGACATTTTTTATTTTTTATTAATATCCGATTTTTCAACTGTGATGGAGAGGGCAAGCAGGGATCATCGGTAAAATCAACGTCAAAAAGGAACCTTGTCACGAGCTTATCACCAAAGACAGTCTGAAAAGTTAATGCCATCCGAGCCTGCTGTTGTAAAGAGCAATGATTTTCAATTGAAAGTATCACGGGGTAAGACGATGCAAGAAACGCGCTCTTGTTAATAGCATCCACAACTTGTCGGAATGGTATTTTGGTGGTGAAGGTATGCCCATGGTAAATTACCGGGTCACCGTCGTCACCATCCCAGCAATCAAGCTCCACACAACGACATCCAGTGAGTAGAACCTAATACCCGGTATCAAGTTATTAATTACACATCCATTACACTTCCACGTACTCATGAAACAGATACAAATCGCTTCGCATTACCTGGCTGTACAATTCCACTGAAGACTCTCCTTTCAACTGATGCCCTGTTAAATAAGTATTATGAGAAGCTGCCACATAGTAATGAGCAAAAGGATGGTCCAGTTCCGCCTCTTCTGGCATGATTCGCTCACTCACAAACGCCAAATTGTTCCCCGACATCATATAACGAGCAAATCCCTCAAAGGACATACAATTCTGAGATTTAAGTTGGGTATCTGGTTCAAAGGTCTATAAAATCAAAACAGCCATAAATTCACATTTACCGGATGAAAGATACATGCCATCTTTTGAAACCCATTTTCCACTAACCACAATAATTTAGTAATTATTAATCATACCTCAATAATACTCTTTACTTCCATCTCCATCTTCCGCTCTCCCTGCTGTGATTTTAAGAATGTTAACAAGGAAGACAACGAAAGGACTCTACTTCGGGATGTCTCTACTCCAGCACCATTTTGCACTATACTCGCACTAGCAATTGCATCGTAAATAAACTTGCTTTCAGGTTTGTTCGCGCTACAAAGGTTTCCCGATTTCGACACTTGTTTCAGAGTGGTCCCTGAAAAAATTAACAGCCAATTAAATTCCACGAGTACACGAATAATCGACATTCAATTTTGCTAAATTCCTCCACTATTTCAACGACATCCTTTTTCAAAATTCTTTATTAATACTTGAGAACATAAATCCACAATATCATTATCGTTACAAATTTACCGGAAGCAGATGACGAATGACTTCGTTCTGGCGACCCTGGTTGTGAGGATTCCCCTCCAATATCTGTTCTTACGGTAGAGATCGAGTCGAATAGATCCCGAAGATCTTTGCGGGACCGTAGACTGAAACGAATAAATTAATAATCAGTTATTTACACACGATCAGTCTTTCTTCGCCACACATCTTGCAAATTACAAGGAATTGTCAGTACCCGAAGTACTTCCGTAAATACCCTTAAATAATAAATTCCCACTCAACTATTTACTCTACACAATCCCTTTTTTCACTCACTCCCAAAATTTTCACCTAATATTATTACACACCCACCATGCGAAAAAAAATAAAATACTTTTATTTCAAAACCATTTGTATTCATTCCGGCAACGAAACTAAGCGAATCCTTCAATCACACCAAAGACCTTGAATACTGCATTCTTTGCCGATCTGACAAGTTAACATCGATTTATTATGTAAATGTATGTACATACCTAAAGGCTTGAAAGAGAGCGACAAAGTTGGCAAAGGTAAGTCTTGTCTCATGAGTTAAAGCGGAAACCCGTGCTTGCGGTGACGGCGAACCCTCCGTTATTGGACTTGGTATCATTGAGATAGCGCTCTTGATTCGGGCTAGAGTTTGCGGAGGTTGTTGAGGTGGTGTTGAAGGTGTGGAACTCTCGCCCATTTCTGTCTTTGGACGGGTAGCAGGACTTGGAGGTCGAACAATTGGTTCCGGGTGATCGGAGGCTTTGATAAATGTGTCCTAGAAAAATGACCACAATATTTAATTTTTTATTTAAAAATATTAATCATTTATTTCCATATATTATGTAATCCGTAAAACTCAATACAAAGGATTTCGCTGTATCTGTTTTCTATGAGGGCAGAATTAAAGATAAAAACTAATGGTGCATTCATACCAACATTCTTAAAAGTAGGCTTGGGACTACAGAGAGTGGCCCTTGAATGGTCAATATGGATTTTCAACGTTTAACAACGGGGATTTTGACCGTTTTGGGGGCAATTCAGATTTTACCCAAAAAAAGTTATGCAAAAAATGGTGCCCGCAATTTTTATGAAGCACCATGATAAAATTTGCCATCCTGTGAAATTTGCCCCTTCTAGCCCTAGTGCACAGGCCCCTATGGGGCTGGCAGCGTGGCAGCTTTCTTTAAAATGGCGTAGACGGGGGGACATGGTGTACAAATTCGGAGGTTTTTTAGAAAAGCACTCTTGTACTTCTACGGATACTTCTATGTATTTTTAAGTAAATAAACCTGCAACCATAATTATTGTCACGAGATTTCACAAATGAGTGACTTCGGTTCCAATACACGTTGGCTAAATGGTCCCTCTTTCCTTTTACTGCCTGAAAATGAATGGCCTAAGGAAAAAGGCATTTTAAAAATTGAGGAATTCGATTCTTAAATTTTGGAAATAAAGAAAGAATTTGTAGCGGTTATAAGTCCTTGTGTGGAAATAATTGTTCTTGAGAATTATCACAGCTGGATCCGTCTCATTCGATTGACAGCATGGGTTTATAGGAGTTGTCGAAAGACGATTGTCTCCTGCCTGAACCTCATTCAATGGAAGTTTTCTCTGCTGAGCTATACTGGTGGAAAGGCTCACAGTAATGGAGTTTTCCTGACGAAGTATCCATTCTTAGCAAAGGAAAGTCTCTGCCTTCGTTAAGCCGACTTCTTTGCCTGTTTTCATTCATCGTCGGATTTGGAATAACGATGGTCAAAGGTCGGACCGCTGAAGCAGCCGAATTATCACCTTGGACGAAGAATCCTGTAATTTTTGATCGCAAGCATCCGTACATAATACTAAATGGCAGATGGTACCACGACCAGGCCAATAACTATGTGGTAGAGACTGGCAAACCGACGGAGGTTTTGGATTTTAAATTTACGAATTTTTGTAAAGAATATCTGGAATAATGTCAATATTGCAAGAATTGCAATCCAGCCGAAAATTCCCGAGATGGCCCCACTTCCTGACATTAGAGTCACGAGGTATCAGAGACCTTTCACCATGACTGGACTTGACTACTTTGGTCCAATGAAAGTTTCAGTTGGACGAAGACAAGAGACAAGATATGGCTGTCTATTCACTTGTCTGTCCACGCGAGCGGTCCATATTGAAATTTCAGAATCCCTTAACACAGATTCAGGTTAATGGCCCTAAGAAAATATTGCAACCGTGGAGGGAATCCCGCGGAAATCTATTCCGACAACGAAACCAACTTCAATGGAGCCAATAACGAGCTCAGGAAGGCTCTAGGTGAAATAGACCAGATGATCATCGAGGCTAAGATGACTAACCGAGGTATAAAGTGGAATTTTATACCTCCTGGTTCACCTGATATGGGAGGGTGTTGGGAGCGGTTGGTACGAAGTGTGAAGGCAGCACTGGGTCTTGAACTGGACACTTTGAAGTGTCCTCAGAAAGTTTTAATGACAATAATGTGTGAGGCTGAATTCATTGTTAATAGCCGGCAGCTAACACACGTGTCTATAGACTGTGACGATGATAAAGCCCTTACCCCCAATCACATTTTGACTGGTTCTTCTTGAGGATACCAGCCAATAGGAAATTTCGACCCAATTAACCTGGACCTCAAACGAAGATGACGCTTGGCACAACACCTGGCAGATTTGTTACGGAAGCGTTGGCTGAAGGAGTACCTTCCAAGTCTGACCAGGCGAACCAAGTGGCTTGGACCCGCTAAACCCATAGAAGTAGATGATGTGGTGATCATCGCGAATGAAAGATTCCCAAGAAATTGTTGGCCCAAATGCATTGTTACTCGAGCAATTACTGGCGAGGATGATAAATGCAGACTCGCTGAGGTACGAACCAAGATAGGAATATTCAAGCATCCAGTGGCGAAGCTCTGTGTCCTGGATGTCCTACCAAGATGTAGTGATGAAGCCTAGCTTGTATCACTTGCGGGAGAATGTTGCCGAGCAATAATTTAATTGTTTGAAATTGTTTATTGTTGGAATTTTATTATTTAAAATATAGAATTGATTGGTTAAGAGAAAATGAGAAAGAGAGAGAACAAGGGAGATCGTTCTGAGACTTGGGGTAGAGTAGACCCTTTATGCTGTGCTTGAAATAAATATTATTTTCATAATACTTACTCCGCATCCTAAGCATACATCATTCCTTCAAGCTTTCTAAGGTAAAGGTAGCTGCGCCTAGACTTGTCAGCAACAGGGACTGATTTTCTAGGGAACGTGTTCGCCGCAACGCACGACAACCCAGGTTTTTTGAAGATCATTAAAGAGGTAACCCTTAATAAAAGCCTTATAATTTTGAAATATGTATGTACATACTGCAAAGCCACAAGCCCCCGGGGCAACTAAACTTATTGAATGCAATTAATCAGACATGAAACAATTCCAGCATGAGCGTTGATTTGTCCTTCGCTACATAAGTAATGGGGACAGGCTTGTATTTTCCTGATGCAATAAAAACTCGTTTTCTCGTAACTTTGAAAACTTGTCATAAAAACTCATGGAAATTACCTTGATCATATGAATGTTGGCTAAAGATCTTTTCTTCCTGAACTTAACAGAGGCAGTTCTCCTGAATGGAGGAGTATCAGGGACGTTTCCTTGAGGAGCGGTTGATGACCATCTCCGGCCACCAAATACCTGAAAACCCAAAAAAGAGAATTTCATTTATGACTGAAGAGCAAGCATCTTACTACAATAAAAACAATAGGCCAAGTAATTGAATGTGTCCGTTCAAGATTTTATAGCATTATCAACAATAAAAGATTTTGCCACTGACCCTTATTGCGTCAGCCATAGTTGGAGATAAACATCGGCCATCTTCGAAATAAAGCTGTAAATACTGTTCCTTTAACCAGAAAAGTCTTCTATCAGGTCTGCCGACCACTCGTCGCAAAGATTTCACAACCGCTCTTAAACCTACAATTTGGAAATAAGTCATGTAATTTAAAACAAACAAATCTGAAGTCATGCGAGCTACAACCAGTTAACAATATGTAACACAGTAATTGAAAAATCTTTCGGGTGTGCAAAGTAACAAACTTAAATCCTGACTACAGCACCTTACAGGTTGGAAGCGATTAGGCATCAATTTCCCTTACAGACTATTTTTTCAACAACAGGGAAAGCATTAATGGTAAAATCGTAACCCCACATTACTCTTTGAACCTCAACTTGAAATTCCATTTTCACTTATAAAACGATGAAATGCTCATATGTCTATTAGTTATATTATATAAATTTAATAGGTCAAGGTCACGGTCAAGGCAACAACAAAATTTATGCTTTCCCTATGAATATTTGAGAAATTAGGGAATATTAGAAATTCCGTTTACTTATTACACGCCCATTTCACTCGATCGCTATTTTCCCGGCACTACCATTTGCCCTCGCATGATATTATGCAGGCTTCATTTTCAAAAGTTGCTCAGCCATTGCAACGGTCATTTCAGCCTTTACCACATCCATGCATTAATTTGAGAGAAAATTCTATAATTCTTACCCGTCAGCCACGAAGAAGCTAAACGTGGAGGAAAGACAAAGACCGTGCTCCGGTTGTCACTCAACACCATTCCGTACACTAATGCAATGCATGTTTCCGAAACAGACCAAGATTCCATTGCGAACCTGAGTAAGTGAAAAGAAAATTAATTCACCATTTAAGACCATACACTTAATATTTCCATCAAGTCCCTTCAAGAAGTAGTCCAAGTTTATATCAACCCACGACTTGTTCACACATCTCTCTGTAATCTCCCTAAAGTCCCAACTGAAAATAGCGAGCTTTCAACATGAGGCCACTTTGTCTTTTTTATCCTACTTTTGAGGTACGTCATATTATATATCGTCGACGTATATGTGTATGCATTTTTGCAAGAAATTTATGTTGTGTATTCCCCATTAAGTATTAATCAAACATAGAATTCATTAATAATAAAAATAAAATTATCATACGATTTAAAAATCACACATTTTGGTTGATTGAGCCAGGCGCTTCTCAAAACATGACATTCTACTAGAAATCAGAGCTCAAAATTTAGCTCTACAAAAAATCGATAAAGAGCTCGTAAATAAGATGTCATTCTGCAATGTCAAACCACTTTGATCTCCCAAGTAAAATAAAAATGAGCAATGAGTTCATTGAGCCTCCATGAGTTACAAACGTGGACCGTTTCCAGGAGACTTGTTGCTAGTAATACTTTAAGTCGGGATATTTTCAAGGGAATTATGCATGTTCATATGTGACCTTGATTTTTACTTGGATACAACGCGATACTAGAACCTACGCGATGGTACATTTAAATTGCTAAAGGTTATAGGATGCAGGGTGCATAAATACTTAAGTAGCTCTCAAGGTTACCGCTTCATTGCCGCAGTGACATCAACTTCTCGGTTTCCAGCCTCCACCTCCTTAACACCATTAAGGTCAATGTACCCCTCTTCAAGGCCGATTCCCGCAATATCCGGTGTCCCACCTAATCCAACCGTTCCTCCTGAACCTGGACCACTACCACTACTCCCGTAAACACCACCGTATTTGAGAACTAAGCCCGCAGGGACAGGTATATGCTCAGGGTCGACGCTTAATAAGAAATCAGGTTGAGCATGTTGGAACCTCAGAGAGCTCCAGACCGGCTTGCTCCAAGTGACGGTTCCACACGAACGTTCTAGCTTTACCCAAACAAAGGCAGCTCGTCCGTCACTGTCAATATGTAGAGCTGTGGAGCCATGGTGCATGACTTGTAGAATATGCAAATCAATGGAATTCCTAGTATTGTCCATGGGGGTGAAGGAGACACTATGATCATGATGTAAAGGCTGAACGGGCTGGTAGACGCTGGCTGTGGTTGCAAACTCGTCCGTCAAATCCACACTCCCACTGAACAGATCATCAATGGTATCACCATGATCTTCATCTGGAAATCCTGCCCTTTCGATGCTTGAAGTATGTATACTGGCAAATGATAAAGGTTAACCATTGCATGTAATTCGAGGCAATATACATATATCTACTATGAGTAATGAGGACTATGAGTTTTGTAGGAGTAAATACTACGGGCGCCACCCGTAAATGTTAACTTAATGTGAAAAGGATACTTACACGTGGAAGGGAAAGAAAGTAGAGTTTCTCCTACACTCACCTAAGTCTATCGGCGTGCATAAAAGCAGACCTTTGTTGCCTCTTGGTATGATGCTGATGTACCAATGATATTTTTTCCAGAATAGTTTGTACTTTCCGAAGTTTATTCATATTGAGAAGACTTCCCGGACCAATTTTCGTGCAGAAATCATCCTCTCCCACGGTATCCGACAACACCTAATGGAATTTATTTCCCAGATACTTCAATTTCCAGCATCCAAATAAATATACATGGTTCTCATTCCAAGGAAATCAATTTGATGGGCAAATGCAAAATTCGGGTTTCCTCATCCCTCAAGTAGGGAATATTCACATGGATGGTAAACATGGTAAAAGTAAAAGCCCATCAGACATTGAGAGGGCTTCAGAGCACATATAGTATAGGACAGAGATTGAGTCAAATATAAAACCAAAAATAGCTCCATGTGCACAAACTGATCTTTATCCTTCGTCCGAGAAGGGTTCATTTCCAACTTCCGTTACCCAGGATTTTTCCATTGGAAAAGATCCACACTTGAACATTCATGCTTTGCCATATCTGATTAAATTCTCGGGAGACTTGCATAATTCGAACACAATACTTTGGACCAATTACAGTGCGTCTCGTGGAGTTCATGAGTGGGGGGGGCGATGTACAAGTGAGTGCATACTGTCGGAATTCTGGGAACTGTAATCCTTCCCTTGGAAAAGTTGTAATTACATAAGCTAAGCAAACGTATATAATATGAGGGCTTATTTATGGTGGAATACCCTAAGCTGATTGGAGAGGGAGTGAGATATTTTAAATAAAATCTTCTAATCCTAGAAAATAGGCTAAGCTAAAGGTTCCCAGAAAATGTAATGGAGTTTAATGGAATTAGATCCGATGAGACATATGAGTTCTTTAGAATCAAATTGGAATAAGTCCACTTTTGTAAATTGTACAGGAATCGCAAAAAACGGCTATTTCTTTCATGATCCAGGTACTCTACATGTGGTGATTGTAAAGAATACTTCCATGTTATGTACAATGGTAGGCAAATTTTCGGAAATCCTACATCACCCCATACCATGTTATAAGAATACAAAGTTTTAAAAATTGTGGACTTGTTCCATTTTGGAACTGAAATGTCAAGTTTAGCACTAAAATACAAATGGACTTATTCCATTTTGATTCTGAAACAAAAGTGGACTTGTCCCAGTTTAACATTGAAACGGATCTTTCTGGGTCTATTACAGCATGATAGAGGCACATATCAACCCTATGGTTCATATGGTGGAAAGTCCACCCATGACACTAACATTTTTTGAAAAAAAAAAAAGATTTTCCAAAATTTTGGACTTATTCCAGTTTGATTCTAAAGACCTCATATTATGTGCTTACTTGCAACTGATGCTGCTCTGAAACAGATGAGAGAACCACGAGGGATGGGGTACTCAAAATCACGCGGAGTTCTTTCAGGTAAGCTCCAAAGAATGGAACTAACAAGCATGTTGGGATTTTCAATGCCCGATGTAGAGCTGACTCATATTCCGGAGCACTCCATTGGAAATCATTCTCACCCGCTTCTCCCTTCTCCCCATCCAGTCGAACCTTCTCACCTAACAGTGCTTTAGTTAAAACGTCCAGCGTGGGCACGACATCTTCTTTCTCGTGAAGCGACAGCCAGAATGGTTTCAGTTTCGATGACCTAGATTAACAATCGGACTGATAAGTGGGATTTCCACGCATTAAAAATAATTCTCTCCAAACTTCATCCACACCCTTTCACTACTAGTCAACAGGAGGATTATTGTATACCCTGAACGATAAATTCCAATTTCCCACGATCCAAACTATTCAAAGTGTACATTTCCTACGTGAGCGACATTTACACCACTCAAAGTATTAAATCAAACTAATCGTTCATGCCCTTACTTAAACCAACATAATTAAATTATTTCTATACATTTTAAATTTTTAACTCTACTTTATGCTCGCTTATACATTTGCTTACAATTAGAATTAGCAAAACCAAATAAAGGCAGGATATAAGACAGCACTTGTATTTGGTTCCACATTTTACAGACTATTTTTATTTTCGTTGTTGTATTCATTCAGCATTATATAAGGAGAGATGAAGAGAGTCCTTTTAATGTTTGAATTTATGAAGAAACAGCTGGGGTTTCAGAGCCATAGAGGCAAGTAGTTTCCGTCGGCCTACAACTTGGCTTTAACGGCTGGAGGCCGAAAGAAACCCCTGCCTCTACTCCTCTGTATACATTTATTTCTTCAATCGAAACATTGAATTTCTCCAACCAGGACCGTTTACTCTCTCAATGGGTTTTTTATCTTCCGTTCAATTTTTCCAGCAATCAACACATCCAATACTTTTTTCTAACAAAATTAGGTACAGTAGTAACAGTAATAAGTAACATTAAATTCATTACACTTAATAGTAAATGGCTCAAAAGTTTCCGAAATTTACATTCTTACTTAAACTTAAGCACATTATTATTAAAATATTTTTATACTCGTAAGTTTCTAGTATTTAGATTAAATCTAAGGGAACTTTCTACATATAAGTAAGCATAAGATAAAAATAAATGTTCTTTCAATCCAGGGTAGAAATAAACATGTTAACAAAGAACTTAAAGAATACAAATCTAAAGATATATTTTCAAAAATTCTGACAGCTATTGTGAGTAACTTATGACACTGTTAAGCCTATATTGCTCTTACTTTTAGAGAGAAGTTCCAGTGGAACAACCAAGGATTTGGGGTAACTCCAATGAACATAAATTAAGAACAACTGAATTGTTACAATTCACAGTGTAGTTTAAATTGAAGAGGAGAAAGCAAGAGAAAATCAAGTTGGTCACATAGGAAAAACATCAAGAAAAAAGACAAGAGAGTTGAAAGCTCACTTCAATCCTGCTATTATTTCTACAGCAGTTCCAAAGGCACCTAGGTTCCATGCTGTACGGGCCACACGGAGTAAACAAGAAAGCATGGCTTTCCTTTCTTCATGAGTAGGTGGTGAAACCAGCAAGTGGGTTATCCACGAGCTGATCTACAAAATCGAGAAAAAAATCATTCTCATCAGCACGTAGAATGAGGTAAAGAACAACTCATAAAATAACATGAGTTCCACTACCATTTTATAATTAATACGTAAAGGATCCAACACACTCAAAAACTCCTATTCAATTTACATGGAAGCACGTATAGCCATAAATAATAAAGGATGCTAAAATTAACTTCAAGTTGCATACAACAAATACCTCATTGAATCGATCAATCAGAGCATTAACACCCAACTGATTTTGAGCCCCTTGGTCCGTACATCTTTCTCCAATACCCAAATCCATAGTGACATGTCTTAGGTATTCCAATGGTGCAACCTACACAAAACACCCAAGGAATAGGATCAAAAGTCAAGCAAATTCTATAGTAATTCTCCTCAACCGGAATACTTAAATTAGGAAATCATTTCATATAGTACTGAAAAAAAAGTTTTTTTTTTACATATAAATAAAGTAAAATGTCAAGTTGGAAAATTTCCATCAACTTGTTTACTCAACAGATTTCCTATATAAAAAAACATTCATTTACCTGACAAAAGAGCTGACTTTCCGTGTCAGCCAATGCAAGAGCAACTTCTTCGGGGAAATGAAGAACTCTCTCGAGTTGTTCTAATTCTGGACTGACATTGGATCGGATCTTCCACCTCCTCTTTTGTGAATCTGTCAAAAGAGCCGTAGTTAAAGTTACAAATAAAAAAGTAAAACTTTATTTGATGTTCCCAGTTCATGTACACAAAGTTGTATTGCCCGACAAAATAAACATAAACATTCTTTGAATTTTTCCGCATCAAATCTAATTCAACCCTTTATAAATTGTATCTCTAAATATTCTCCTTTCCACGTTCCTTCTTTGAACTTGGACCTTTACTATGTATACTTGATGCAAAAAAAATACAAGACTCTGGAATACAATTTTTGGAAATATAATCCAGAGCCACTGATTTTCCTGGTATTTTAAATTCAACTACTGGAAGTAGTGGAAGTCAAGAGTGGAAAAAATTCATGGAATGTTGTAATTGAAAAGAGAAAGATGGAATTTTAATTCCGGGAACATACCACCGGTTTCAGCTGGTAAAGGTGGCCTTGAATGGAAGGTAAAGTCATCCAAAAAATGTGTATCCATTTCTCTGAGAAGAGCCCATAAAGCTCTCCCCGCCTCACGAAGTCCACCAACTGTTCCTAAATGTCCGCATGAAACTCCACAAGAGGATCCACTTCCAGCTGGAGGTACCAATAGAGACCACCTTGTTCCACGGAACTCGAGGATCAGACGGTCATGATTTCTTCCTCCCCCAGCTCTCCACTGCGAGTAGAGTATGGAAAATTCAATGTACATAACAGGGCGTAAATCAAAGGACATCTTCCCATCCTCCTTCAACTTTTCAAATTCAACAGGGAGAGAAACTATAGGAAAATCTAATTCCCTCACAAACAAACTCTTCTCACAAACGCGTTGAAAGTTATCCTCAAATTTAATTACAAGCTTTTATACTAATGAATATTTGAGATTCTTAAAGGCTTTATTTTAATCTACCAAATTACAAATAGCACTGTTTCTTGTAAACATGAAGAAAAATAGAAAAAGAAGTCGAGGTAGACCTGAATGAGATCAGAAGTGATCTGAGATCTGGCTAAAACCCGAGTCCGACAGTCAAGTAAAATGATTTTTTCTGGTCCGATCCCCAACAGTCTGGCAGCCTGGAATGTAAAAGTTCAAATTGAAGACAGGAGAGTCCAAAGAATGTAACCTTTCTATGGAAATCACTACGACAGCATTGGACAGGAAGAAGAAGAAGAACGCAAGGGTAAATCCGTTATGGGCTTATGTAATAAATAGATTCTTCCATGTTCAAGTGTTATTTAAAAGGCAAGTGGAGTAAGATGTAAACTTGAGGGTATAATCTATCTATTTCCAGGAGAATTTCCACAGAATTCTTTTAGCGGAATTCTTGGCTCTGGGAAAGTTTCTTTACCTTTCCTGGGAAATTTCGACATTTTGTGGGGGTTGAGACAGACATGTATGAAAACGTTATAGGGCTACGTAAGATTAATCGTGGAAAGAAATAAAATTCATCTGTTGTAACGGATCAGTTGTGGGGAGAAAAAAACACGTGCTTTCTTAATACTCTGCAGTGATCACACGCTTCACTGAGCCTCTCGAGTTTTGTACAGAGGCACAGTAGCAGTAGCTTTCTAGCAGTAGTTTTCTTGCAATTTTTAGAAATTGAGTCACATTTGATTATTATTATAATAGCCACAAATAGGATGGATAAAAGTCCTTTATATGACATTTATGGGAAAGTAGTGGTTGAAAATAGCTCGTGCAAATAATATTTCTCAGGTGACGCTAGTCGGAATAAAAAGCATGGCGAGGCTATGGAAGGGAACTCTTCTCTTCTACGTCACTGTGCCGGTCTAAGATAATTTACTGGATCGTATTTTGTATCTGTAGAAGGAAGTCACTCAAATAGCTACACTGAAATACTGGTCGGAATAATGCTTTGGTGTATAGGTAGAGAGGATTGTTGTTAGAATTGAGCTCTCTTGTTGGAGAAATCTGAGCCTCACATCCCTGAAAAGCTGGATCCGAGCTCTTTAACTTTCTATTATGGAAAAGAAGGGAGCGAAACAGATTGGCAGTAGCATTAACATTTTCTGGCGCCCATGACAGGCAAACGGGGAAATTACAAGAGGTATAGTAGTAACTATAATAATATATGCATGTGCACAGCCATGCTTTTGTATAGAGAGGAATAATGCTCTCTGTTGGTCTAACCAACGTCGCTTATTATCGATTTGATTGTAACAGAGTCTAAAGGTTCGCCAATATAGATCCACGGTAATTCTAGCTCCTACCCATCGTTATACGATGCGCATATTGTAGAAGGATTTTTAAAGAAGTATTACCATTACCTTAATGAGATTAAAATTTTAATCATTTGCATGACCATGAATAAAATATCATATTTGCGGGAGGTAGCGGTATAGGTGGCCATTAAGAAGATTATATGTATATAGGGATAGCAGCAGAGTGGATCCGGAAAAAATTCATTACCTTCTTCTTTGTTTTGCCTCTTAAAAGCTCCTTCACGACGACAAGTCGGCAACCGTAGGCGGGTAGACGCCGGCAAGTCTGCACATATAGTTTCTGTAATTGTGTAGCCGATTCGTAAACTGAAGTATGGAATAATTTCCGTTTCTGATCCTGAAATTAAAAAAAATATCTCAATCAATTTAGCACCTCCCTTTAATACTACTCAACCTTACATTCTCATGGGTAGTCTGACGTCAAATGTGACCAATTTTTTCAACTCCATTAATATTCTTATTACCGAGTCTTATCTTTAGTTATTAATGTGGTGTCACGAATATACTCATTGCGAATCACGTAGTAGAATTAATGGTTGAGGATTTTGAGTCTTCAAAATTTCCTAATTTGTCTCTGAATATTATATAGGTACTACAAATCTGAGAGGCCCCTTTGTAGATTGAACTTTATACTATAGTTAGAAACGAGTCTGAGAAAATCTAACGATTCATTTTTTAAGGAATCATCTCTATACCAAAAATACCTGAGTGGCATTCATTTTCAATCATTCAATACTGGTAACCTTTTTGTCCTACATTTTATGCAAATCATGTAGTTTTTAAGTGCACAGCTTAAGTGCTAATATTTGAGATATTTTCCAAATCCACATTACAAAAAGTATACAAAATACATTTATTTTAAATTTACTAACAATAAGACAAATTACCGCTTCAAAGTAACATGAGAACAAATCGAGAATGAATATTATCCTGGAAAAAAGTATAGCTTTTGTTGCCAGCAGAACTCCAAATGCTTAAGGACGCTTTGAGACTCTAACACCCTATAGTAGTATTTTCCATTGAAGATCTTTCCCCATCAATTATTACAGGTATAGTGTATAGATTTCCGATGGAGAAAAGAAATCTCAATGCATTAAAGGAACATAAAGCCAATTTCAATCCCCTGTAAATTCCTCCATGGTTAGTTCATTAAAACTGACTCTTGCATCTCGTTGGCAGGTGAAAGTAGTCATGATTAAATAACCGGCCTACCGGGTATTTCAAAGTCATTAACAATGTATGAATTTAATTTCAAAGGGCTCTTCTTCAACACATGATGGAGCATCTATTCTTTGTTTTTTACATAATAATTATTACACTACACGGTGACGACAACCCAAAATGGAAAGGATGATAAGAATAGGTTTTATCTATACGGTGAGTAAAGTGGAACCATAGGTCCTTTTGCTCCCGAATGAACACATCCAAGTCGGAAGTATATGGAAAAATTACTCCTGCGGACAATAACAACTGTACAACTTTATAATAACATCTGAATTTTGGGGGATTGATTTGATTTCTAAAAATAGATGAATAGAGATCCCTTGGCTGGGTAACTGGGTATAGATAGCATAGCATCAGCCCTTTCTTCCAAGTTAAATGAAACAGACAATGAGAGCTTGTAAAATTGAATGGGATTGCCAGCAGCGTGGTGTTTTACAGAGTACTGAGTAGTATTGAAATGTGACCACCTGAAAAGCTAGACTTAAAGATTTTATGTAAACATTTTGCCGGGCTAAATAGTATCGTTTCAACTATATATACAACTGAAGTGTGGACAAAGGAAACAAGACCAAAGGAGGAACAAAGGATTGTATGAGAAATATATATTTTTCCACGGTCCTCAGAGCTTGAAATGAGATATGGCCTGCTCTTCGGATTGACATAGCTCAATGAGAATGCTTGAGACTGGCGAGCTAGGTTTACAAAAAAAAAAACCGGATATAGACAAACACACAACCAGAGTGAAATCAACATGTGAGACTTTCCTCTCTATGGTACGATATTAATACATACACAGTGCATGTGTGTATATATGAATGAGTCCTTATGGAAATACAGAGCGATTTTGGATTGTCACGAGAAGAGAGAAAGGTTTCAAGTATCTCGCTCCTATGACCAAGATCTGGCTCACAGTAGTAGTGGAAAGTTGAGGCATTAGAAGAAGCACGAACCAGCCACGGATAGAGTGTGTAAGCTTAAAGCAAGAGCAACAATTTATTAAAGACATCTCTTTGATGACATGGCTCAACGTTGTATGCGTGCCTTTTTTACTTTTCCCAGGATTTTTCCTTTTTTCTGATCCACCGACAACGATAATTATTAGATTTTTTCGGCAATAATATGAGAAGCTCTAAGGATTCAGTCAGGGTGACTCAAAGGCCCTTTATCCCTCCAGATGTAGTATAGTTCCGTCATTATTTCTTGCTTTTTAACTCATTCTCTCTTTCCTTTGGCTCACTCCTCACTCAGAGTCTCAATTCAGAATTTGAATGAAAAGCCATATCACACATGCCGCTCGGTCTTCCTATACCGTAAATACGAAAACTCGAAATATATGCAGAGCTATTTATGTAGGGTTTTGAAAATCTGAGGAAATCAATTTAGAGGGACGCTTATATGGGGTCTCTCCACTTTTCTGTTTCTTTTTATGGTAAATTCTCTTATATGGAGGGAGGGAATGTTATTGGAACTGAATGACTTGACTTGTGACAACATTGTTGTTACTTTGACTTGAAAGTGAAGAGAGAGAGAGAGAGAGAGAGAGAGAGAGAGAGAGACATTGTGAGACTTTTTCCTTCACCCTGTACTACGTTTAAAGAAAAAAAGAGGAATGCCTAAATTGGATCAAGAATAATCTGTACTAGATGGCTTTCAAGGGAAGATTCTTCAAGTTATCTGGAGCTACTAAAGCAGATTAGAAGATACTATGAAGTCTTGTGACTCGCTCCTATTATTGCTTTTCAAGCGGTTCATTTTCTTTGTTGGTTATACACAATTTTAGAAAGTGAGCCACAGAGCTTTACATTGACATTCCAAACCAGCCCATCTCTCCGGACTACATATAAAGCCGTCAAGTCAAATGCCAAAATACTCCATTTAGAAAGCCATTAAGAAGATGCTCATTCACTTTTCTTCCACCAACAACTTTTATCGAATCCCGAGCTTGGCAATATATGTCTCTTCGACAACTTTATTTCCTCACACCCCTACACGCTCAACTCATAATTAGCTTCACACACACACACACACACACACTACACACCCTCCACACTATATCTATATACACTCACAAATCCCAAGAATCCCCCACTCATTCCAAACTGTCTACGCAAAATCCACCACACAAACTTTAATTTTACTATTAGGCTCTTTCATGATGATACACTCCCATAGAAAGCAGCTGTTACGAACCACGTATATAGCTTTACAAAACATCCCATTCTCATTACATTGACTTTCTCCTTCACCCTTACAAGTTCTAGCAGAGGGTTATAATCGACTACCCAACCATTCCTTCCCTTTTATTCCAATCTACTAAAGACTATTTTTACCACTGCACACTATATGAAGCAGAAATTGAAAGGGTGATAAACAAAATGTGAATTCAGCTTGAAAATTTCAAATGTCAAAAATCAAAGTTTATGCATATCCAGAGATATTAAAACATAAAAAGTTTATTTTATGCGTGGTTAAAACCTTAACCAAGGTGCATAAAAATTTTTTATGCTCCCTTTGTAAAGTGGGGTTTATGCTCCGATTCATACCCGAAGGTCTAACAGAGTTGTCAACCATCTTAAGCCTTTATTCAAATCAGTTACAAACTTTCAATGGTTAATCCTATCTATGAGGAATCCTCGCACAAGCTGTCAAAGGTCTGAGCGGTCAAGGGGAAAAACCCAGTGGGAAAAAATCCCTTTCCTTGAGCCAAATTACATACCACCCCCGGAATTCGAACCCGAGTATGACTCAGACGACCCTCGAGTAAACCCGAGTCCATTGCCGCTACGCTAATGGAGCTTGTCTTATGCTCCCTTCAAATAACATGCGCGTAAAACATTTTTATGTTTTGTCCTAACCGGTTATAACCAGCTCATAAAAAAAACTTTTTATGTTTTACTATCCATATGCATCTTAACGGAAAGCACAGGCTAACCCTTTGGAAATACATTAGGTCCACTAAAGTGCAAAAAGGGCTATAATTTTATTTTTGCCCATAAGTATTGGAAAATTTTAGCACCTTTTGCACTTTAGCCGACGATATGTGTATCTTATAAAATACATTTTTCACGAGGACAACATGCCTATAACAAAACGGATCATTTTATATTTAAAATAAATGGTAAGTTCATATCTGAGAAAATTTGGGATATTTTGTGGAAAGTTGAAAACTTTGGAATATTTGAAGGGGTCAAAATTTCCAAATATTGTTTGCTCCTCAATGAGATTTCATTTTTAAAAAAGGCTATTTTAAAACAATATTTCTTTCTTCCCAGTATAGTGGGACCAATTTTAACGTGTACCATAGCTCACTTTTAAGTCATAGGTAAAGCTCAGTCAATACGGGTTTTTCCACGTTTGCGTGCATAAAACATGCATATGCATATCTTATATGACGAAAATTTGAAGTCATAGTAGCTCAAAGTGATAAAAAGTTTAAGTGAATGTAAATCCAAAGTTGGTGTGACTAAGTTGTTGTCGAAAGCACTGACGGGGCTGGTAAAATTCTATGAGGTTCAAGTCAACATAGGAAAAGGATGGTGTAATTGTACTTTTGTGAAATTTCCAAGACGAACCCAATTGGATCTTAAGCGCTGCCCGGTCTTGGTCCTTTGGAATACTACTTGTCATAAGAGATAATTGTGTAGATATGGGTATGGAATATACGGAACCTACATACAATTCCCTCCTGATGTCTCATCTTTACTACCCCGTACTGAGAGTGGAGGAGAACCTTTCATAGAACTTGATGGTTTTCAGTATATACTTTTTTGTCTTGATTTTTCTTACAAATATAAATTCATAAGTACTTGTATATAAGTAGATATGAGGAAAAGGCTCAGGTTTAGTATTAAACGTATGAATCTTGGAGGCTGAGATATAAAAAACCGTTGACGGGAGATGTAATCATGAAGGAAAAAATTCAATAAAATCAAAGTTTTCTTGAACCAATACGTTGGTTTCTACTACAAGGAAAAAAATATGTATACTGAATTTATTAGGAATCTTTTCTCTCCCGAGAGTTGTTATGGGACGTTTTGGAAGAATATACATTGAGAAATTTTCCAGAGTATTTCATGCAAGAAAAGTTGAATTAAAATCCATCATCATTAAGGAAGACAAGGGTTTATAGTTGAGTTTGGAGAAGAGAATGATTTGCCATAGCCAAGGTTTTTTTTATAGCAGAGGAAAAGATCAAGGCAAGGTACTGGAAAATTCTGAGAGTATTCAAGGAAAAGTTATGGGAGCTATCAAATTGATTTGACACCACAAAAATGATACAATTAAAGGAGAGGTAAGGCCCTGCATCTATTCTTAACTCCGAGACTTCAACTACTTCATGTCAAATTATCTCACATCCGGGCCTCCTTGACCCACAAATATTCTCTGGCTGTTATATAAATAATAATTATTATATAGGAAAATGAGTAAATCCTGGCTATAGTAGTGAGTCAAAGCGTAATCATAGACTCAACTGGAAGGAAACATTTTTGACAAGCAATCTTCCCCGTCTACTCATTCATCACATAGCCCAGTGATATCTCCATAGTTACAATATACACACCCTGTAATTTTTTCTCCTATACATACTAACTTTCCCCAACTCCAGATAACAAAGTAAAAGAGCAAAGAACCGCAAGGGAGATTAGACAATACGTTCTCATGTGATTTCTCCGTATAAAAAATAAATGTGTTTGTGCTACTTTTTATTTCCGAGCCAAATAAGCCAATATTTCCTGTGATATTTGCACAATTTAGAATGAAATAAGGAAAAATCCACCTTGAATTGATGAAAAAAAATTTCCTTAAAATATGTAAGGATTTGAGTGACAAGAGCCGAATTTTCCGCTACCACACAGTTTATACCTACCAAAATATTTCAACAAAATCCACCTTTGTTGTTTTTGTAAATACTACATCGTATGCACCAAAAATGTAGGGGAACAAGTTGAGAGGGAAAGAAAAATTTTATTACCTTAGTTTTCTTCAAGCCTCATTTAATTATTATAAATGGGAAAAATCAATAGTTGAATTGACGTGGAGAGCATTGGAAAAATAAAAATGTACACATTTATATCCACTTGCTCAAAGTGCATGAATGAGTGCATACACAAATTATACACGCTACCCTGCGAAGAAGCTTGGAGTGTGAGTACATCCTTTGCATGGAGCTCAATTTGTCTCTTAAGAATATCTTGTCATCCTCAAACCCATTTTTTCAATAGCAAATGGAGAAAGTAATGTTTTCATAGTTCAGTTCGAATTTTTAGTTACCACGTAGAACAATTACACACACGGAAAATTTGCAAACACAAGCACTTCTACGACATAAGAATTTCAACAGGAAATCCATCTCCAACAAATGTTCACAAATCCCTCCAACAGCTCGGTAAAATATCTTTAGAAATTTTGCTCCCTCCAATAATTATTATTATTGTTAAAAAAATAAGCTGCCTCGTGTCATTCGGAGCAAGAATAGAAGGCGACAAAGCTCATTTTTCTTGGTAAATAATCTCAAATGTAACATTCACTTTTCTCAATTCTCACGAAACTTTTGTCACCTCACAAAGCACAATAAGAACTTGAGAAATAATTGTAATTAACTCAAATAATACAATTACTCGGAATCAACACTAATTTTGATAATTCACATGCACATGCACTCCCACTCCTCATCAGTGTCACCTCCATGTGCTCTAATTTTTACTCCTTGTTGTCAACTTCACCTCAGAAAAAGCTCTTTACTCAGCCAGAGCTCTTTTTTCCCTACTAAATAAAAATTCATACTGGGCTCTTTTGACAAAAGTAGATAGAAACAAGGAAGCAAGTTGGGAAAAGTAAGAGAAAATATGAGATAGATAGTGATGAGTTTGGGCTATAATATGGGAGACCAAACAAAGGGGAAACTAGTTCCTTGCCTTCTCTGGGAGCTAGTAAAGCGGCGGGACACTCAGCAAAGGATTCTTACCCATAAATCTAACCTGACTCTGTGTGTGAGAGTGAAAGGGAGAAAGCGGGAGAGAAAGGAGAGAAGAAGAGCGCATCTACCTGAGTCATGACATACACACATTTTAGCAACTCACTATAACGAGACATCCTCATTTCTACCCACTTGCCTGCTCCCTCATTTAACACTAATGAAAATTGAAAACATCTTTCGTCTAATTCCATATCCTTGGATTTGACTCCCCTTCAAATGTGCCAAATGGACAAGGACATGGTCTGTGAAATTTTTCTCTCTCTCTTCCTTATTAGAATACACGTGAGTACTTTCCCCTGAATCCTGTAAAAGTCTCTTTAATTTCCACCGTACATAATATTCTGTTCTAAAGGAGAGAGGATACTGACTTGTGGGTCAGGAACCCACGTGATTCCTCATTTATTTCAACCTGGTGATTCTTGACTTTTAAAAGGATGAAGTTGATGGGGAGCAAGGACTTGATATTAAATTCAAGTCTCTGTTTTTCTTTTTGTAATTTTGTCAAAGCTGAGCGAGTGAGTTGGGAACCGTCATGATTACTGTCAACGCGGCTAAAAGAGTGTTGACTTTTTTATTTGCTCACTGTCCATAAATGCAACGTATGTAGACGTACGTAGAAAAATACATAAAGTTCACGGAAGAGATGTGTAAGGGTTTGAAAAAAATCCACAAAAGAAAAATTCATTTGTGGTGAACGTTCTAAAAATTGATGCTGTCCTAAGCTATGACTTGTATATCTGTAGGATCCTTACACATATTTAGTACTGTGTAAGTAAATGTTAAAAGCCTATTCGTCTCCTCTCTGCTCTTCTTCTGGTTTGTCTCTCCTAGAAAGTTGGTACTTTTGTAGAGAATGAGGCCTCATTGCTATGGGAAATAAATGTACGGGTATCAATGTGACAAATTACAAGGTTGTGTCTATACATAGCTCTGGACCTATAAAGGAGTTATTGTCAAGCTTATATGTGAGAAGTTTATCAGAAGGCTGGAAGAGTATAAGAAAAAGGAGGGAAAATAGAGCGAACGTTTTTCTTATACACATTATGTTCATTGGGGGGAAATGTGGGTTTTCAGTAAGAAGTGACTATATTATTATGAGGACGACGTGGTGCTAGAGAAACTCTAAATCTCTGTAGTTATTGCTTGGAAAGACTAGAGAAACCATGTAGGGGTGACCCATTAGAAAGGGGTAGGGAGAGGGAAAAAAATCATATTCCGGACTCTTACTTTTCCCTTTAATAATAATAATTATAGTCCACACTGCTGAGTTAGCAATCTTTTTTCTGGATATCCTTCTCACATTAACCAACACATATCCCAATGCAAATTCTCCAGAGGGAGAGATAGGGGAAGACCATAAAAAATGTGCATACAATCTTACACTTATTAATCTCCTATACGCTCATTCCTTCTTGTTTGGTGTAATAACACTGCCTGCCTAACCTTCCATGAAATTTTTTCATTGTTTCTGTCTGTTTACATATCATTTACTCAGCCCTCAAAACATTCAAGGAGAAGAAACGAGCTGTAAAGAGTTCATGGAGATACAATTACACATTCCATTGGAATACAATATTATTTGGATACGAAGAATTGGACGGGCTGAATTATTGCGGAATTAAATGGCCATTAATTATATGTACATTATATAAGTTTACATATAAAATTGCTATGAAACAAATCCTGACAGGAAATATTATTTTGCCGAATTATATTGCAACCAAAGTTTTAACCAATAATGCAATGTGCAAAAATGGATTTTAAGCAGCTTTAGTGCGTTGCTAATGTTCAAAGGAGGAAAGTCTGATAATATGTACGTTTATACGGGAGCAAGATAAGGATTGTGTTTGGACCTTTTTTATAATACAATTGGATGGTGGTTGCTGTTGAGAAAGACTTGTCAACTGCAATGGCTTA
>JAQFXU010000980.1:0-36510 GCA_034693705.1 Spatulosminthurus flaviceps
TATGTACGTGGTTTTATCTTATACCGCGTGCTTTAAAAATAGAAACAATTTTTTCAAAAGTCTTGCTGCTTCAAAGACAAATATCGAAAAAAAATCCAAGTATTTATTTTCCATGTGACACAAAGAGAAGAGGAATGGAATTGGAAATGTTATGCAAATAGGAAGGGAAATGTTGACAAAAATAGAGCAAAATTTCCAGAGTTCTTAGATACAGGATAGTAAAGTGAAAGTTAGGGAAATTCAAAATTCCTAGAGTAAAAGTTGGGTTTACTCCCAGGCTATTTACTCGACCTCATTTCAACCTTGAGCTTGTTCCTATATTTAAAGATATTTATAACCGAGGAGCAAGCAATTTGCTAAATGCTCCCCCCTATACAAACACACACACACACACACGGCCTTTTGGATCGATATCCTTTAAATATATGCTCGTCAATCAAATAATAAATGAGGCTGTCATAAAAATGGCAAACCAAGGGAAGTCACTTTTCACCTACAAAAAGCACCTTTTCCTTGAGAAACTTTTAAGAATTTGATGGACTCAAAAAAATCGTACAGGCTATGTTTTTTCCGTAACTGACATGTTCATGTAAAGCCAGTGGAAGGAAATAATGTTGGCTATGAAATAGGAGAGAGGCAGTGGAGGGAAGGGAGAAGGATTAAACAAATTGTAGAGCATGGGAAGACAACTAGAAGAGAGAATTTGATATGGAGGAAAAGGTGTGGGAGAAAGAAGAAAGCGGAGAAGGAATGAATGATTCATGAGTTTGTAGTGGAGAATATTGATACACACCTTTCCATACGTAAAAACTTGTCTTGTTGTTGGAAGAGTTGAGATACAGAACTGAGAGACAAGGATGAATATTTGTGGTATAAAATCTTCCAACAAACTTGAAATGCAGAAGTTGCTGGAGGAAAACTAAAAGTTTACATGTGCTAAAAAAAAGAGTGAAGGATTTTGGACGGGGAAAAACAAAAGGTAAAAGAGAGGGGAAACAAGCTTTTAATACATTACACATGTATGAAGGTAAGGGATGAGAGAAAGTACTACAAAGCCTTGTATGGACTTTCCTTTCATTAATGAGCCCATTCTTTCACAACAGCACATACTTCATTATTTACATCACACATCTCCAACAAATGTACTACCATTGATAGGAATATTTGTGTTTTCACTTTCCCTCCTCCTTATTTTTTTTTGTTAGAGCTCATTTTCTCCCGGACTTTCTCCTTGACTTTCTTCGTGACTTTCTCCCGGACTTTCTCCTTGACTTTCTCCCGGACTTTCTCCTTGACTTTCACCCTGACTTTGTCCTGGACTTTCTCCTGGACATTTTCCCGGAAATTCACCCGAACGTTAACCCGGACTTTCTCCCAAGTAAACAAAAATAATCAATTTTTGGAATTTGGCGTGTGTGCTGAAAATGAAAACTTTAAAAAAGTTAGAAAATTCTTAAGATATTTAATGGAGATATTATGGTAGCATATGCGTACATTGCTAGTTAAAATGGGACATGTACGAAATAAAATGAAAGGATTTTCAATAAGATTTTTTGAATTCCCATAAATTCATCTGGAGAAAATAAGGACGTCTTCCTTAACTTGGCATTTGCTCAGCGAAGCTACGTCTACAAATTTAACAAGGTTGATTTAAAGCCTGGAGATAGAGGAAGATGAGAGATGGTGGAAATTTATGATTTCTCTTCTTTGGATCCGCCTCGTTGAAAATACATGAGAAAAACGGTAGGATATCCCTTGAACAAATATGAAGGTGCGGTGGAAGGAGAAAGGGCACGAAGGCACATCAATTCTTTCTTTGACTCTCTCCTCATCTTTTTCTTCTCTCTAACTGAGAAGCAGGTGGAATGAAAGTTTCGTGATGCATGGCCATGGCCAAAACCAATTTCACCGCTGAAACGCTCACCCTTACATCTTCCTTAACTGTCCAAGGTTTAGAAATAATGTGACTTTTCCCAAGCCTATAATATTCATAATCATTTAATTTCCACATATTAAAAGCTCCCACTCTTTTCTTTCCTCTCTTTTAGAATTTATGACCTTCGCTTCATAAGAGCGTAAGGATTTTTTGAAAAGAATTTATTATTTCACTTTCCCCTCTCTCTCTCTCCTTTTTCACGCACACACTTTATATTTCCTTTTTCGTTGTGGTTCTCACTATGGCATCTATATTTACCAGTTTTTTTGTGCGGAAGTATTGGTGATAAACATGTACTAAGCATTCATTTCTCCCTCATTTCCTCCACCTTTTCAAGATTGAGTGGTTAATTTTGTAGGGAAAAGACGGGATTCTCATTTTTTCTTACTTTATAGCTACAAAAAAAAAACCTTATAGGCTTTATGGTCCATCATTTTTACGGCCAATTATTTACTACACTATCCTGTGGAGAAGTGTGAGTGCTTTCTCCACTTTCACTTTCACCATGGATTTTTATCCAGACTTTGTATTTACTTGCTTTGCTAAAACTGAATGGATTTGCGCCTTTTAAAAACACACGGTAATTTTCTCCGCGAGTGTTTACGTGCATGGCATTGACTCAACTACATGGAAATTATTCGCTTATACCATGATGTCATCCATTTTTCATTCCTTGTTTTTATTGTTCTTTGCTTTTTAGCATTTTGTAAAGATTTTATGACTCGGGTCTTCTGAGTGGTAAAAGTGCTTTGGTTTTTAGCTCTATTTTGAGTCAATACAATGCTAAAATTACATTTTCTTTGAGTATGGTAATTTTGGTAGGGAAGATTCTCCGGAGCTTGTCCTCATTTCAATGTAAAAGGCTACCTCAGCTTTTTCTCCCTTCCCCTTTTGACTCTCAAGCCTGAATGGATTTATGAAAGGGAATAAAATTGACTGTAGGACCTGTAGGAATTTTGATGATGAGAGATAAACAAATGATGATGATGGCATGTGTCGGGATTAAGTTGGAGGAGCATATGATGGAGTGTCTCTCCTGTCACTCGCACTTGTAATCCACAAGAGATAGGAAATGAGGAAGGAATGGGGATAAAAGCGGATGATTAAAGTACAGAGGAACCTGAAGGAGCGGGAGAGTAGCGGATGTTTACAAAAGTACGTAATAAAAAGAGTCAGTTGTTTTTAAAGTGGGAGAAGTTTTATCCGAGGCTGGGAATGTAATAAGCCAGAATTAAAGGGGGGAAGCCCGTGCTATAATGGATAAGTGGCGTTAGTGGATGATTGTATTCCGGACTCATCCTACCCACTAATTCCAAATGATGATGATGATGATGATGATGATGATGAGGATCCAAAGGGAGAAAGAATTGCTTGGAGTTGGCGGAAGTATGTATTGGAGAGGAGAGAAAGCGAGAGGGGAATGACATTAGCCCATGGCTTTCACCTCACATGATACGAGCATTTTCCTCTACTTAAACCTGTTACAAGGTAATCCACTTTCCTTTACCGGTGAAAGTTCGCTCGGCCGTGGATTCTGTGACGCAGGTGACAAATAGCGGATTTACTGGAGCGGGAAGGAATCTCAAGTGCTCAATCCATGCGATAAGAGATTTATTTTCTTTCTCTCACTCTCTCTCTCTCTCTCCAAACCAAAGTGATGTACATATTTATAGTCTCCCTATACCCCTCACAATAACTGTGGCCCATTCCTCTCGGACCTTCCCCACGCTCCCATGAGTTTTTTGAACTTTGATTAATTTCCCCAATTATTATCACTTTCTCTAAGAATAAATCCGGATTTATCTCTGGTCGTCCTATACCTTAACTGTAACAACTTTCTCCAATATTTTACTCCTTTACAGTAGTGTTTACCTTAAATACTATTATTAGTGAAGGAAAAGCCAGTCTTTTTTAGTATCTGCAACAGAAGCCAATTTACAGGAGTTTCGCCCTTTTTTCTCATGGCCTCCAAAAAGAATGTTAATTCCCCCAGCCCAGAAATGATTTTGAGAGAGTCAGCCAAGGTAAATTGATAGCCCTGGAATGACTTTGATAAAAAAAAGTCTGAAGGGGAAAACCTGGGGAAATTCAATTTAAACGATAAACAACGCTCTTCCTCATGAAGAGAGCAGATGTCAGAGGAAAAGCTTTGACTATAGAAGGGTTCCATGGATGGGGATAGATAAAATGGTAAGTGAGAAAAAGGGAAATGATAATGATAAGAAACTTAGAGGTTTTGGGGGAAAGCTTAATAGTGTGAAAGTAAAATGAAGGGAAAGGAGGAGAGGAAAAAATCCTCATCTAATGATAACAGTTTTCACAAAAACATTGACGTCCGTCCCGGAGGTGAAATTAATGATCACACAAGATGCTTCACAGAAATGAGGAGGAGACAAAAAGGTGGGGAGCGAGATTCCAATTTTTTTCCTAGACCCACATTTCCTTTTCTTTCTCTTCCCTCACATTTCCCTACCGTTTATTTCCATGTTAATGTACTACCAAATCAATACCTTTTCTACTCTACTTTTTTATAGGGAAAAAACATGGGTTTTATAATCCTTTCATCCTTTGACTTTCCCCAATAACAATATATAAGGTTATGTGAGGTTTTCCCCTATTGATTTACCTATCAAAAGTTTACCGGAACAATTTTTAGTCGTCGTTTTAGGTTTGTATAGGTTTAAAAGCATATTGAAATTGGACTGATAAGGGGAAGTTTACTTGATTTTAAAATAGGTTCTGCTGGGTTCTATTGGGAATTCATATAGAGCTTCTTTTGAAGGAAGAAAAAAAAACATTTATGAGGAATGGACTTTCTCCTTTTACTAACTGAGCATAAACAATGGAGTTATATTTACTCCCTGGAAATAATTTCTAGTCTTGTGTATAGTAGTGGGATTCCCAATGGAATTATGGCTTTTATACAATTTGCTAAATATACATGGTTTTGTTATGGAGGAAGCACTCCTTGTCTTTGGATTTAAATTGTATTTCTATATAAAATGAAGGGAAGGAAAGAGCTGGGAAGAGAGAGAGAGAGAGAGAGAGAGAGAGAGAGAGAGAGAGAGGAAGTCAAAATGGATGAGGTAATAAAATAAAGAAGAAATGCATGGAAATTGCAACTTTTCTTTCTCTCTTGTGTCCCTTCCTCCCTCCCATTCTTTCCCTCTCATTCTCTTCCCAACCGCTTTTATGATTATTATTATATATTGAGCAAAGGGGAGGAAGAGGTCTCTCTATTTGAACTCCCCAGCATACTTTCTTTGAGTGTGGCTAAAACAAGGGCATAATAAAGTGAAAACAAATAAAGTTGCTTTCACCACCACAAACGGATTGTAACATTTCCAATAATTGCTGTGGACTGGAAAAATCAGAGTTTTCCAAATATTGTGTATTCCGGACTCAATAGTGAATAATTATTTTGATAATAAGCAGAAAATTTGACTTATTTTGAGAATAGAAGTTCTGGAGGAGAAAGTTAATGGAGATTTGGAAGTGAGGAAAACAATTGTAAAGGAATTTCCTTCACGTGTAGACAAGAAGTCCGGCGTAGAAAAGCATAGGAAATACAAGCTTGGACTGTAGAATGGATTGAGGTGAGAGGATTAAAAAATAATAGGAGCAATTTGAGGAGCCATTTATTGGGTTTATTATTATCCGAGCATTGTGAATAATTGAAAAGTTGTGGAGAAAGTAGCTTTTCCCTCTCTTTTGGAAATTGGACTTGGACTATGGAAGGGAGCGTAAGTAGGAGGAATTTTGGAGAGGAAAAATGTCCTGGGATTTAGAGGAAAAAATACGTATATGTGTATGGTGTGATGGAAAAGCTGATGGTGGAGGGGTTTGGCTATAAGTGGTTCTTCTTCTATGATTCGAGAAAGGTTATATAAATGATATTGGGGGCCTCATATCCTGGTCATGAGAAAAGTTGATGCTACTCTTGATGATGATAGTTGGGGCTGGGAGATGAGGTAGAGGGATGAGATTGGATATGGAGAAAGTCTTATTTGTTATCCCTGGCTCAGAGGAGGAGGAGGAGGAGGTAGTTATAAGGGTAATAATTTGATATTTCTCAGATCATTGACAAAGATATGGGTGAAGAGGACAGTTTTCTCTGATGGAGGACAAGTCTAACCACTTGATCTTGTCTTGGCTTGACAAAGAGACCTGAGCAAGGAGGCATATAAATAACTGTTATCAGGAATAGGACAAAGGAAACAATCGATTGAGACAGAATAGAATTCACGTATTGTCCGATGGTAGTGAGTGGGAAATTTGGGATGGGACAGAGAGAGAGAGAGAGAGAGAAAGTACAAGAAGAAAGAAAGAGAAAGTATGTTGGGATGGATATGATGAGTATCCTCTCCCTTCAATCTCTTTCTCTCTACTTGCTCATCCTCTCTCCTACTACTGCTTTTCCTTCAACTGGATTTATCTACGGAGAAACTATATACACTCAATTCCTACTACTTTCTTTTTGTTCCTCAGATGCTTTTTGTTCCTGGCTAGATTTCTACTTTCTCTCATATCTTTATTTTTATCGTACACACTTCTGAGCCACCCGCACCTTTTCTACTTCCTTGCATCATCCACTTTCACTTTTGAGAGGATTCTTCAGCCAAAATTTTTACTACTTTTTCTTTTACTCTCTCTCTCTACTTTCTCTTTGACTTTCTCCACTTTCTCTTTGACTTTCTCCACTTTCTCTTTTACTTTCACCACTTTCTCTGTCACTTTCTCCACTTTCTCCACTTTCTCTTTTACTTTCACCACTTTCTCTTTGACCTTCTCCACGTTATCGTTACTTTCTCCGCTTTGTTTTTTGGTTTTTCCACTTTATTTTCTCTCCTCCAGCTTTCTCTCACATTATTTTGTGTTAGCTTTTATGGTTTTCAACTTTCTCCATTTGAAGCATCACAATATTTTATCATGTGCAGGAATATGAAGTGCCGTAGAAATTCTATTCCTTTGTTCGGGGTTTTAAAACAAATCTCATTGGCTGATGTGGGTTAAAAATGAAAGTAGGCCAGGATTTGAGCGTCTTTGCGATAGTTGGGATGAGGAATGGCTTAGAAAAAGAAAAAAAATTCCTATGAATAAAGCTATATTTGTGCATAGATATAAATTATAAGAATTTTTAGGACTCCTTCACAATTCTCTCTTGAGCTTTTGGTGAATAGTGCTGATGGTGTTATTAAAGAAACGTGTGAAAATCATTTTAGCATTCATAATTATCACATTGAGTTAATTCCCGCGGATTTCCTTGAGTAAGGGAGGGAAGTAGCTATACATTGGAGGAAGCGAATGTGAGAGAAGACATTGGGGATTTTTCGGAGCATGAGGACTGAAAAATGTGCCTGAGTGACTCAGCCCTGCTCACTCATTCATACATAGGAAAGGAAGCATTAATTCCTCAGTGACAGTTACAATACTATAGAGCCATTACTGGGCCCCTATGTGCTTTATAAGTTAATTAACATAATATTATAGGTTTTCATATAGGAAAACTTCTTTCGTCCTCCCATGTAAGCATTCCTGCTCATCCTCATTATTAATCTCCTCCTGCTGTGCGTCCTCTCGTATAAATAAAGAGCTTATATTCCCTTACAGTCACATTATTCCCTCCTGAACAGTTTAATTCGCATTGCTCGGAATTTGACGTATGTCTCACAACCATGTAGGATCTTTGAGTTGGAAAAACTCACTTTCTCTTCTTCTGCAGAAGCTTCCTCTGTAATTATTAGATTTTTTTCCATATCTTCACCCTTCCATAGTAAATGATTTTCTTCTTAGAAATTTTTGAGCTTCAATGTATTAAAAAATTACCTTCTACCTCTGCTTTCTCCAGAACATTTATATTCATTTCTCTTTGGTGAAAATATTTCTTATGCGTCCAGAAAAATATTTGAGCTTTCCCCATACAAACATTAATTATTACACGGATGTAATTTCCTTAGAAGCATTTCCCAAATAATTTTTTAGCTGAGGATCATAAACTTTTCTAAAAATTGTTGTCACTTTCTCTTCTCATTTTTTTCTCTCACTCTAGTACATGTAAACTTTCTCCATAGGGGGGAAAGGGGAAAAAAGTAATTTTTATTTTGACAAAAAAGTTTTTGTTGCTCTAAAAAGTTTTGTTTTTGAACAAGCACTGAAAATACAGGGATGTTTTCCAGGCATGTAAAAAAATGCTGGAGAAAATAAAAGTACACATAACATTTTCTCCATAATATTTAACACAGATTGCCCTTTACACACTGGAAGCAAGAAAACAATGAGGTCAGCCTTACTATTATTTTGTATCACTCGAGAATTTTTCATTTTTTTTTTCGAAAAATGTTTAAGATTTAAGTGGAAGTCAGTGTAGTGTGAAGTGGGTGAAAAAACTAAAGAGAAAAAAGGGGATAGGAAATAACTACAAGGAGAGATTCTCTGCACGCTATTTCTCTCTCCCCCTCCGAAAATACTAATGTCACACCAAGGAAAGTTCCCTCCACACAAAGTTTTTTTTAGGAAGGAGTCGTCTCCACGTGTGTAATCGTGCGTGGCTTGATATTCCCTGTCGCTATAACAATAAAGTTTTTCTTGTGGGAAGAAGGAAAGAGAGGAGAAAAAACATTTTGTTCAAGCTCTCCCCTACTATCCTTTCAAATACATTAGATAAATGCTACGCACATGCTAACATCTCCACACCATGAGTTGTTTAAGGATTGCACCAGTTTGGATTTAGTGTGTCAAAATATACGCACGTACAAAAAACACAAGAGAGAAAGAGAGGCTGGAATGCTGAGAGTATAACGAGGGCGGATGGTGAGTAAAGACTATAGTCACCTCTAGGTCAGTGGGAACATTAGCGTTTAAGGAATCTTGTCCCATCATGTCCCTTCCATTTACCCTCATTTATCTTCACTCCTCATCTTCACTCAGGCAACTCATGGGCTCCATCCTGGACGAGGAGACTCCCAAATGAAAAATAGAGAATATCCCCGACACACAATTACCCTCAAAGGGGAAAATCCATTTTTATGAGGATTTTTCAAAATGTCCCGGACTTTTCTACTATTTCTCTATGTACATGTATGAGAAAAAAAAATCACATAAATCTCTCTCAAGTTACTTTAGTCCTGCGATGGGAATGACCATTAGTGCTACTACTTTCACCATTCCACCTTCCATTATGTCTCTTCCTCCCTATAAGAATTATTATATGCCTCCATGGTCACCTATATTTTCTCCCTCTAAATCTCCCCCCCCCACCCTCCTGCTCCATCTTTTTATCTAATGTCCTTTTTTTACTCTACATTTTTCCGTAAGAAATTTCCCAGAGATGTAATCTTGGGAGAAAGGTGGAAAAAAGAGGGGAAAGAAGAGGATCTTGAAATAAAAGTGCTATTGGCGTTTTGGAAGGCAGACGCTCCCAGCGCCACCTGCCGACATCAAAATGAATTCCTTGAGAACTTTGTTCTGGTTTAATCTGTCTTTGAGAGCCACGGGTGTCTTCGCTTGTAAAAAAAAACAGGGTGGATTTTATTTGATGAGTTTGTGGAAACTAGAGGGAGTGGAAGTAGAGTTGAAAAAGGGAGGGATATGTATTGAAGCTAATGAGTTTTGAAGAGATTTGAAATGAAAAATGACTTTCACCTTCCTTTCCCTTCCCTCCAGTCTCCAGGAGAACTTTGACGGGAGTAATTTAAAGTTTTTGAAGGGATGATTTCTTGGGAGAGAAAAGTCTTTGGTGTAGTTTTGAACGGGGTGTATGGAAGAATCTTATGATTAATTCAATTTCACATGAAATTTCTTTATGAATAATTATTAGGTATTTGGAAAGATTGGAGGAAAAGGGATTGGAGTGAAAGTAAGGGGAATACATATGAGTATTGGAGAAAGTTGGAGAAAGTTGTGGGAGAGAGTTTGTGTGTGTGTGTGTGTATAAAAGGGAAGAATATTTATTGTGACTCATTCGGAGGCACTTTTCCTCCTGGCCTTTTCCCTTTTGTGGTTGACTTGTTGTAAATTGGGGAATTGGCTGGGAATCCTTGGATATTTCTCTGGAACTTTCTCTCTCTCTCTCTTTCTCTCTCTCTCTCCCCCTTTTTATGGTGAAAGTTTAGAGTTTAGAGGAGGATCTTCCCCAATATATAAGTCTAAAGCTTTCCAGTAGATTCGTAATTTATTCCATGAGCTTTCTCCCTCAACTTTCTCTCTAAGTATCAAAATAAAGGCAATTGCTTTGAAGGAAATGATATCATTTGTGATGCTAAGGAGTAGAGATACAAGTTGAGAATTTCTCCTACTTACATCTCTCTAATCGTGTTTATTTACTTTTTCCAAGTTTTTTTCCTCCTTCCTTCCTTCTTCAAAGGAAATATATACATGGAACTTTCCAGGTTCTTTTTCTTATTTGAATTTTTATCATCCTTGAATTTTCCTACCTCCACATTTATTTTAGCATTTTGCCTCCATCCCTTGGATTTTTTTACATTCTCCTTTTATTACGCAAGTAACATTTGTTTTTACTCTGGTAAAATATTATGATTGAATTTGATTTTCACATAATTATTATTATAGCGTGGGATTGAATGAAGGAAAAGTTTTACATAGAGAGAGAGAGAGAGAGAAAATAAAAAATAAATGGCTCATTTTTGTTCAGCTTTTGTAGAATATTTTTTCTAACTTTTCTCTCTTCATGTATGGAATTTGATGGGAATTGAGGAGGAAAAAAATGAGAGCTATGATTTCATTTGTTAGGGAATAAATTATTTGACAGGGTTTCCTATAATAAAATGAGTTCTTAAGAATTATTTATCATTCCTATATTATATGTACTTGAAGGATTTCTTGAGTTGGAGGAGGGAAATTTAAAAAAGATTTTTCTATAGATATTATATGTACATTTCCCATATGAAATTATTTGAAAGGGGGCTTTGAAAAGCGTTATTATATTTGCGAAGGGTGAGGAAATGAGAGAGAGAGAGAGAGAGAGAGAGAGAGAGAAAATGTGGAGAAATATTGGACCACGAATGGAAAGTTGTTTTGCAAGAGTGTTGAAATTATGTGGATGGAATTGTCCTTGAAGTTGTTAAAAAAGGAGATGAGATCTTCCCTTGGATGCACTCACACATGTCAGAGTGTAGTATAGCTCAGAGTATGTATGTACATATTATTATGTGAGTATACTGTTTAGGTATAAAAGGCTATGGGACACAAAGGCTGCTCTTACCCAAGATTTTATGAGTGTGGCAATAAAAGTTGGAGTCGTGTGTATAAGAAAAAGGGAGTTGTGTTGAATCAGATGTAGGAAAAAAGGGAGAGAGTACTTTCCTGTCGCTTGTTTTCCAAGAAGTGGAACATGATAGGAGGAGGAGGAGGGAATAAGTATGAGAGAGAGAGAGAGAGAGAGAGCCAAATGCAAGCAATGCATATTCTTGTGTTAGTGGGCCAGACAGGAGGAGCGGAGGAATGAAATGAATGAATGAATAGCGAGAGAGAAAGAGAGAGAGAAAGAGAGAGAGAAAGAGAGAGAGAGAGAGAGAGAGAGAGAGAGAGAGAGGATGATTGCATGAAGGAAGAATTGGATGAATGAGTGAGCAAGTTGTTCATTGAATGACCAGAGAGGACCGCCATGGATCCCTTGGGCATTGTCAATTCTCTTGTCCCTGCACTTGTCATCCATCCATCCTCATTCATTGTACCCCCACAAAGGAGGAGTGTGCGTCTTCTTCTATGGGGAGACAAAAGCCACTCACATCCACATCATCCAATCCTCCTGCCACTCTTTATCAAACAATTCCCTCTATTTTATACTTTTCCTCCTACACACCATCCTAATTCTTCCCAAACCTTCAACATTACTTTGTTATCAACTTGATCCACATTCTCCCACAAAACTCCTCTCATACTCGCTAATAACTTGACAAATATTTTTATCAATTCAATCACTCATGTCTTTTTTGTCCAGTCGGCGCAGTCATTAGCTTGAAAACTGTGAAAGCTCCCAATTATGGAAATTCCAACTGTAAGGGAGAAAGGGAGAAAGTGTGGGCTGGAAATTTTCAATCTATAGGATGAGATAGATTCCTAGGAGAAAAGTAAATAATGTTGTGTCATGGAAGGAGGAGGTAATTTTGTGAGGTAATTTGTCAGTTATTATTATTTGGTAATAGTGAGGAAACCCTGGAGAGAGTTGTTTTCAATTGTGTTTTTTACTTGTGGGATTTCTCATACTTGGGGTAATTAAGAAAATTGGGCTGTAGGAAATTGTCTGAGTGACTGAGAGAAATAAGGAGGAGGATGGATATAGTAGGAATCGTATGAAGATATAATTCTTTGTGACACCTGCTCTTGACCAGATATCGTCCTTTATGTTTTAGTATGGGACCTTCACCATGCATGTGGTTGAATTTTTGACGGTTTTTTAAAGTTAGAAAAACTGGGATATTTTCTCACTTGAATTACTTTTGAACGATTTCCTAGAGATTTTTTGGGCTTTAAAGTGCAATGCAAATGGGTGTTTAAGAGCATTCCTTGGGGAAGTTTTTTTGAGTGTGTGTGTTTGGCAGTAGTGCTATGTCCAAAATTTTATAACTTTTCCCATGTCTCCATATGGACTGTATGACTGATTTTGTATACTTTCCCGGCCAAAGGAGAAATTGCCACCAAAATGGCTGGCAAATTGATCTAATATATGGTAGTGACCGTGGGGAGTTTCCTCCTCAATCTCTCACTCCGTTCCTGCTCTAAAGTCCCACAAGGACGAATGTGCTCATTTGAAAATTCCATCATATTTTCCTTATCATAGGATTATTGGGCTCATCAAATATATGGAGTGAATAAATTAAATCCATTTGCTTCGTTATGCATCCTAAAAATTAGCAATATGAAAGGGACATTTTGGAACTTTGTCCATAGGTAATTTGTATAGCCTTAATTAGTTGTATTAAAAAAGGGGGAAATTAGCTCATTTTAACTCACACAGAATAATTGAGGGACTTTGGTGACAATGGCGGGGCACTGGTGGCGGCGGCAATTTCCAATCGGGCCAGGAAACCATATGAAAACCAATAAACTTTTGAGTCCCTTCCAAAAAAAAAATCATTTCGCTTCTTTCCACATCCCTCACTTATTTTCTCCACTACTATGCGAGAGTATATGGGATTCTGAGAGAGAAGATTTTAAAAGTTTGTAAGTGGAAGAATATGAGTGTGTGTGTGTTTGTGAGTGTTAAATAGAAAAATAATCCAGCCGGAAACAAGGAAGTAAGTAAGTCAGTGGAGATGTAAAAATTGCAGTTAAAGTTTCTTTTTGAGTAAATCCGCGGGATTTTATGATGTGTTTATTTTCTCGATTTTCCTCTCTCTCTCTCTCTCTCTTTTCCCAGTGAAATGGTGCCATCTCCCATTCTCACAACTATATAGAGATACACACATATTGGAAGGGAGTAGATATCCCAGAATCAACTCAAAGAGCCAAGTCACTTTTCTCAGAGTAAATGTGCTCGGGAAACTTCTTCCTACTGGCTTCATCTGGTGATACTATCATAAGCCCCCATATGTACGTACATAATAGTAGGAGGAATGCATTGGAATAAAAAAAAATCCTTGAAATGTATCTTTTTCAGAAGAAGCCCAATACTTTCGCACACTCAATGAAGAATCCTTCATAGGAATCCATTTAGCTCAAATGCCAAGAGTATCTTCACAAAAACCAATTCTTCAAGAGGAAAGAGAGAGAGAGAGAGAGAAAAATAGCATTGCCTCAATATCTCCATAAGTTTCCAAATAGTAGTTGATTTTAGAGTGTACGTGAAAAACCCAAAAGGACATGTAAATTCCCAAGGGCTATTTTTCTCTCTCTCTCTCTCTCTCTCTCTTTACAACATTGAAATGAATCCATCCTCTTGTTTCTTACTCTCTTTTTTTTTTTTAGCTCCTCGTCAAGTTTATTTTTTGTCAAATGAAAAAATAAACTACAGGAGATTCACATTTGCTCAAGTCAGAGTAGTCCCATTAGAAATGAACCTTTTGCCTTACATTTATTATGTACACTTGATAGCTTTTACTTGAGAGGGAGAAAGTCAATAGTTTTCATTGGATTTCCCATTTGTTCCCATGTTGTTGTACAGAGATAGAGAATCCGCGGCATAACGTTCCTTTGAGCTCCCGCACTCGTAAATAAATAGCAATTCATATCAATCCGGCCCAATGTTCTTCCAATCAAAATCTATCCTCTCACTCAATTTGGAAAAAGAAGCTATATTTTTCACATTCTCCCTCACAAGGTTGAATTTTAGCACTTTTTTTTTACTACACCGCACCGTAAAGAGAATGAATCTCTCACGTGTGTAGCCCGAGATTGAATTTGTTCCAAAAGATAGTATAGAGAGTAGCCTCTCGGAGTCATAGAAAAGCTATAGGACATGTTTGTAGGAATTGTTTTATATGTGTATTTTGAGAGAAAGGGGGGAACCACTGGGATTTTAAATGGGTTTCTTATGGGCTCTCCATTTGAACTTTTATTGCCTTAATGCATAATTTTGTCTCCCTGTCGTCCTATGGTATAAGAAACCATGGGTAAATAAGATTGGGATTAAAATAATGTAGATTGGGGGGTTAGGAAATGACATATGCTTTTCCTTCTAATAGGTACATGCCATGTGTACTCAAGACCCTTGTTGGTTTTGTGAGACGAATCCAAGGGATTGAGCCTGTAGAAGTTAAGCTCGTGATTGTATTGATTAAATTGTGAATTAAATATTTGTGAGGTACCATGTTCACATATTTTCTTGTGTATAATTATGTACATACAATAAGAGCAATATATTATGGTGACATGCTATGCTGTAGGTCTTGGTAAACAAAATATATGTAGATGTATGGTGAAGAAGGGAGGAGGAGAGGGATTCTAGTATTTCAATACAAGGCAATCTAATATGTAAAGAGAGCTGAGGTGTACTAATCGCTCAGGTTGCTTTGAAAAGTATGGAACATGTTTGTCCTTGTCATATTTCTTTGGGGGGAGCGCTATTTCCAAATAATAGTTCTACACAAGGTACTATGTAATGTACTCAGCTGGAATATGGATATTAGAAGGAAGAATAATGATGAGGTTCCGCTTATTCACCCTGACTAATCACTCCCTTTCAAAATTCCCTCAACTATTATTTTTCCTCATTTTTCTCCAGTGATTTCAAATCCAATGATTTCCAATAATAATAATAATAATAATAATAATAATAATAATAATAATAATAATAATAATAATATTTAATAATAGTTTATTTTCAAAAGTTGTGCCCATCATAATAGCAGAATATGGAGTAACCTACCATTGTATCATAAGGAGGGGCGTGTTGTAGAATTTGGACTTTTTGTATGTGGAAATCCAGAGTTGAGTAATCCTGTGAAAATATCCCAAGATGACTTGATGGGACTATTACTGCCTTAATAATTCCTAAAATTCCGTCTTTATAGGATACAGCACTATATGGGCTCCGTGTTGTGGGGTTTGAATAAATTAGAATTAATTATTGGGACAAGAAGGAAGGTTGACAGTTCCTGTCACATCCGCTCAGACGCGCTAACAATAAAGCCGTCTCTAACAAGTTATCTCGAGAGATAATGCAATTAATTATAAAGAGTGATTCCATAATAGGACGGCCCTTTCAAATGTAAATTCCTATTGATGATTTTACCATGTGTGCAGACCAAGTAGAAAGCTGGGAATTGAGGAAAATGAAGTATTTAAATGAGGAGGACTTCCTTGTACGAAGTCCCATGTATTAGTAAGGGAATCATGTGAATCCGGTAGCTCCGTACTTGTGTGGCTACATTTTCTGAGTGAGAATGTTAAGATGAAAAAGGACGGAGACAAAGGGAGTGGTGTGGTAGTATAGTGTTGGCCACAATTGAAATGACAAAGTTGGAGAAAAGAAGTGAATAGATTGGATGAGATATAGGGAATTAGAAAAGTATAGAGAGAGAGGAAGGGCTCTGAGTGACGGAGTGAGTAGGGCAGAGAGCACACGTTAAATATGTATGTTTCCCATGTATGTGTTTGTGTGTGTGTGTGTGTAGGTATAGGAATGTGGGGTAGTAGCGGTGGGGCATTATAGAAATCGATATCTTTTATGTGTCTCGCTCCGACCATCAAACCAGGTGGGCCTATGGAAAAAAGGCGGAGAGTCCCTATATATGTACATACTTTATGGGCTTTTTATCACATGTAACAACTAAAGGCCATTGCTTCCATCCTGAACTTTCCAAATTCCCACTTGCTACTATTCCTCTACCATATCAAATTGGTATAAGGAAAATCCTAGACTATTTCATGTGCATATATTTACAATGAAAAAACGTCTTTGGATTTTTTCCTCCTTTTTTTTTTTTTTTTTTACCAAGCCCACAATTAGTGGAGTAGGAGTAACATTTTCCTTTTTTGGCATATCTATACTCACTCCATGAGAATGCATTTTCCCTCTACATCCTTCCCATGTAAATTCAAGCGTAGATTTTCCTTAGAAAACTCATGCATAGAATCTGAGGAGAGAGAAAGAGAGAGAGAGAGAGAGTGATATTAGTGGAAAAGGTAGGGAGAGTGATTTTTCTCGGGATATTGAGTTACTTAGTGAGATGGACTGTAATTTGAGCCTATATATACCTCCTGCTGGGAGGGAGTTCATGGGCTATGTAAACATATGTAAATAGAAGGAGTCAAATATTTGTACATAAATGTTTTTTTATTCGCTATATGCATGTGAGTATGTGGGTGAGGGCAGAGTATTGATGAAGAAAGTGGGTTTTTTGAGGGAGTCCTATACAGTCCTGGACTGACTCCCTTCCCTCACCTTAAGACTTACTAGTAGCTCATATATAGAGGGATAAGTAGGAAATGGGAATGTACAAGCTCGTTCCCAGCTGCGGATAACTTTGAAATAAATAGAGTAAAGTTCTGGGGATGCTCCTCTTTCTCTCTCTCTCTCACTGCATTCTCCCTACTCTCCGTAAATACTTAAGTAGGTAAATAGATATAGTTGTAATGGGCTGTGCAAGGGAGAGAAATTCTAAAGTTATTTTTCAGTTGAACGAGTACGAGCGTCTGTAGGTAGGTTATATTTGAGTGTCTATGTGTAGGATAGAGGGAAAGCTGGGAAGGAGTTGGGTATAGCAGGTAAAAAAAAAGCCAGAGGAAAAGAAATAGCCGCTTGGCAATTTTCCGCCTTTAGAATGTTCAAGGTGCCGAGCCGTACCACCCACACCCAGAAAATTACATGTCCGTACGTTCTCAATAGATTCTTTCACCTTGGGAAAATACTCCCAGTTTAAACCTTTCCCTCTCCTTTTTCTCTGACCCTATATTACTATTTTTCCCTTCTCTGGCGAAAAGAATAAATGTCAATAATTTTCTGGAGTTAAATCAAAGACTAATTTCCATAGTGTTGATGATAGAAATGATTTTTGTGGGGAATATTATTCTTTTTGATAGAGAGAGAGAGAGAAAGAAACTGTATTGTTTCACTGATACTGTAATTATTTTAGTACTTATGACAAGATTTATGGAGGTTGATGTACTGTAAAGTTTGTATGTTCAAAAATCCTGGGTGAAAAAGTACCTATGAAGGTAAAATTTGGGAGGAAATGGTAATTTGAGGATGTTTTGAAACTTGTGTGGATTTTATGTACTCAATGTTTTTGTAGAAGTTGGCTAATTAATCTCGTATGGGCCTATAACTTGGTTTTGGGAGATGATGTGTGTATTTGTGTGTGTAGTCAAAATGGGAGTGTGCTTGTTGGGTGGAGAAGCTAATTAATTTAGAGTTGGAGTTTGGCTATATGAGAATTGGGAAATTGGTTTGAAAAATTGAAAGAGAAAGGGATGGGAGGAAATTTTCCTGGGATGAATGTAATTTCAAGGGAGGAAATTCGATGTTGAATGTAATCACTGGAACAGCTCGAGCAAGTTTGAAAAACGTAATAATATATTTCTAGTACTTTCTATGCCTATATGGGTAATATCCCAATAGCTCAGGGCTTGACTCAATCCTCGACGTCGTAAGACATTTGAAATGAGGAGAAAGTAGGAGAGAGAGAGAGAGGATGTTGAAAGTAAAGGAGCTATTTAGGACGTAACTTTTAGTACTGACAATATAAGAGTACATATTTATAGGGTGACTTGGCTTTTCGTGTTTAGAGAGAGAGAGAGAGAGAGAGAGAGAGAGAAAGAGAGAGATAGTGGGCCAAAAGTATTGTGTATACGAGGGAGCCAAAACAATTTCCTGGGCTAATGGGAATTTGGCGGGATTTAGACTCCCTATTAAGTAGCAAGTATAGTTTCATGTGGGAAGTACAAAGGAAGGCACTCAAATGAGGGAAAATGTGACTCACAGTCTTCCATTGAGTTACATTTTCTGTGGAGACATCCCATTATCAAGGAACATGGATTTTCCCAATTCCATTCCAAACCATTTTTTTTTGAATGTGCGGAGTGATTGGCAATGTATAATGTGAGGAAAAAGTGTCTCTGCTAAAATGCGGCACTCTCGCAACTATCTAACGTGTCATTGATTTTTAAATTTAACTTAATCTTTACAAGTGTTTTTCCACGTCATGACAACATTGAGGGTCCACTTGTTAAAAGATTGGCAAAAACATTTCTTTAGTTCAAAAGTTTGTCAAATTTTCCAGGAAATAGATTTGGACAAGGTTTTAGTTTGAAAATGCTTATTTCCATGGTTCAAAATGTTATGTCAAATTGGGGGAATTATTTGGGAATACTTTTAAAAGATTTTTAGTTATAAAAAAACAAAATCGTTTTGAAGAAACCTCTCCAGACAGTTTTTGCAAAAAAAAAATTGGAAAAAATTCTGAACCCATTTTGGAAAATAATTAGGAGGAAATCTTAATACGTTTTGCAAAATATTTTGGGGAAAATTGCAACCCTTTTTTACAAGACATTTTAGACAAAATTTCAACGGTTTTTCCTACACTTGGAAAAAATTTTAACGGTTTTTGCAAAAATTGGAAAAACTTATTGCCACCGTTTTTGCAAAACTAGGAAATAAATGCGAGCAATATTGCCCTAATTGGCAAACAAATTTATACCATACAAATATAAAAATATCAAACTATGGTTCAAGTTTGAAAAAAATTCCAATGCCAATGAAAAATTCCTGAACGTGGGAAAAATCCCGTAAAAGTACAATGATGATGAAGGTGAAACAATGCTTTTGTCATTTTTTTACGACACCTTCTGTGAAATCTTTTCCCAAGGAAAATGCTCTCAAAAAACCTTTCCATCAGAAAAGATAAATTTTATTAGTGGTTGTTACGCCAAAATGTAAATGGAATGGAATTGCTGGATTTGAGAGTGAGAGGCAATAAAATTGAATTTTATAATTTTCCCAAGCATTCATGTGCGGACGGTATAGTCCTATTGCTGCCGTTCTATTTGAGCCTCCCAGTTCAATTGAGTACACATACACAGCCCATAGCCTATAATAATAAATATATTCCAATCATAGCCAGTGCAGTGTAAAGTATAGCGTGTGTGTGTGTGTGTGTATGTGTGAGTCATAGAACCATCAATCCTGTTGTGGTTGGGTGAGTTGAGTTGGGTTGACAAGGAGCTCTGCTCGCAATAGTCTTTTAAATTTCTTTTCTGAAACACAAGACCCTTGAGCAACTATTTTGGATTTGCATTCTAGTTTTTTTTTCTCCCTGTGAGAGCAGGGTAGGGAAGAGGAACGACATTGAGAAAGTATTTACATGTATTGAAAATGTGTTATATGAGAATTTTACTGTAGTAAATTGAATTCTCGCGTAGGGACGTCATCTGATGTGGAGATGTATAGGAAAGAAGGAGAGAGAAAGAGAGAGAGAGAGAAAGAGCTTGGGAGTTTTGGAGAATGGAGGGAAAAATGTGGAATCCTCGGTCACAATTTCCTGTGTTTGACATGATCCCTTCATAACTCACTCGACGTGTTATCCACCGACTTTTCTCTCAGCCTTTTCCTACCCATTTCCATGTATGTACGTACATATATGTACTTTCACCTATATCCTTCCCATGCTATTCCTACTCCGAGTGACTTTTTCCACGCTATACGTAAGCTTTGGCCTAAATATGATAGTCTCCGTGGGATAGTTATGTTTTGACTAAAGCTCTGCCTGGGAAATTCAATAGGACTCATTCCTTGGCTTCTGATCCTACCATATAGAGAGAGAGAAAACATTGTATCTCTTCTCCCTTAGACTAAGAATAGCACATGTGATTTTCTATATTAAAGGCTCTTTCAAAGTTTGCTGGTTAGATTTCAAGGAGGATATATATATGAGTAGTGGGGGATTTACGGAGGAATGTGTTGGAAATTATATAGGCTCGTGTAGTAGTAATAATAGCCTTCTCGCTTGAGTTCGCTTCAGGACTCTGTTGGTCAGTATCTTTCAGCGGCAGGGGACGACAGAGAACATGTGACTTTGTTAAACAATTGTGAGATGTCCATTGCAGAAGTTTGGACTTTATCCCCCCATCATCCGGAATAATGTGGATGGTCCTTAATGAAATTCAAATTACTCTTTCTCTCTACTCTATTTCTCACACACGGTTTCACCCAACACAATTCATATTTATCTCAAATATGTAGAAAATTTTATGGAGGGAGGAAGAGATTTATATTTTCGGGTATATTCACTATACTACCCTGGAAATTCCCTCCTTTACAATTTTCATGGAATTTATTTTTTTATGGATTTTTTGTATTCTATATGGTCTGCTCATATCAAATGTATTTGATAGTAAATTCTGTGGCCCCGCTTCTTTCATGCACCATCTCTCCACCACTTCACAGCACTTTTAATGGATGGTTGAGCGCCTGGAGGCGGGAGGATTTGAATTATTCATTTTCAGAGTTAAATATGAGAATATATATAGTTTTGACAGGGACTTCATTTTCTATTCATTGGAATGAAATCTTGTTTTAATTTTAACTATTATAGAAGTGTGTAATGAAATATTATAGGCGGGAAAATTTTGGGGAATACATATTGATGGAAATGGAAATTTAGGGATTTCTATGAGGAATTGCAACATATTTTATGAATTTGGGGTGGTTGGGGCAAATTTTGTGGACGTAACTGAGACTTTGTTTATTTTGTTTATTTTATGAATAATAATAATAATAATTCAAATCTTTCAACACCCACTCAACTTGTCAAGGAAAAGATAAAGGGGTGATTTATTCCCTATACAATCTTACTCTGATTTGCCTTGAAATGTCAACCTGTAAAATTGATGGTTTTATAATTTTTCCCTATACACGCATATGTAAGCTCTTCTTCCCCTGCTAAAATTAAATTTCATTGGAAATCCTGAAACAAAAAAGATGTGGAAAAATGTTAAAAAGAAAAGTTAAAAAAAATTTGGTATTTTAGCATTTCCGCTGAAATTGACTTTGGTGTAAGTTTTACATACTATGTAACGTGATAGAGGAAAGGGACTGAGGGAGAGAAGGCGTCAAATGAAATCTCATAAAGTTTGATGTGGAAAAACGATAAAGAAAGGAGGAGAAATGGAGGAAAGACTTTGGAGAAAGTCAGTGGGAGAGAAAGTAAAGAAAACAAAGTCAAATCCGGATTTTGTAATTTGAAAGGGAAAAAGCATTGGAAAGTTGAGAGAGAGAGAGAGAGAGAGAGAGAGAAAGAAAGACAACTGTGGGAAGAGAAAGTGGCTGTGGACTGGTTCGAGTCCAGATGTTGGACGCGTGAAAGTTTAATTTGGATTTGAATGTGTTTGCTTGGGAAAATGTGAGGACTTGGACGGATGATAAGCCTGACAAGGCCACACATGTATAAAGACTTACACATACAAATTCCTTTTCATAACTATAAAGCTTAAAAAAATATATACCACACACACACACAAACACATAAAATATCAGAAGCCAACCGGAAGATTCATGGGTTTCCTTCAAGTCAGAAAAAAAAGTGAGTGGGATAAAAATTCCAAATGAATTTCCTCCACATGGTTTTGGTCCCAAAGTCTCCTCTTTCCCTTGCATACACGTACGTTTGTGGAAAATACACATGGACTTTTCACTCATCCTACCATACTTTATCCCCTTTTTGCATACTATTTACAATACTATAGTATATGTGGGAAAGGGTAGGATGTGTACGTGGAGAGTAAAGTTGGGAAATGTCTAGTAAATTTATAATATCTTTTCAAAATCGTCACTCTCAAGATAAAAAAAATGGGAGATAAATGGCTCCACTTTCCTATGTCACTCCCTATCCTCCAGTGTCTCTATGTGTAAGTCAAGGATTTTTTCCCTTTGTCATGCTCTGGAATTGACCCTGTCTTGTATGAGAGCTAGGCCTTTGAGAGGGAGGAGACTCTTTGGGAGAGACGAAGCAGGTACACTTGAAAGACTATAAAGCGCTCTGTAAGGGCCGCTCTTTAAAATGAGCTTATAGAATTGTATTGAGATTATGTGCCCACATTGTATTTCCCCTCTCTCTACACCATCCTCCTATCCTTACGTCTCGGAAGAAATGCATTAGTGCAGCAACTTTAGTTTCTCGAGGACAGCATACACACACACACACACACACACACATAAGATAAAGTACGAGTCGAGATAAAGCCACTAGGAAAGCTAGAAAAAAATGGGCTGGAGCTGCTGCTTGTAATATGAGGAAACAATTTACCAACTTCCTTACAAGTTCTTATACATTTGAAATACTATGGAGTCATGTATACTTCCTATATGCATATATAGTACTTCCCATATTATAGGCACCTTTCTCCCTCCCAACTTTACAAGTTTATTTTCTGGCTCGCATGCAAATCTTCCCTGTCCCTCTCATCTTGTTTCGGAGTCTGGCTATATATGTTGATATGTGGAGATGTAAATCTACGAGAGGGGACGGTCGGAAAGACTCCATGAGATTCGACCTTGTTTTTCCTAGAGGATTTATATATCTATGTACGTGTGTAATGGGTGTGTAGGAGAGACTACATGAAATTTGTATGGGTATTTATGGGGGATGTATATATTATTACATAGGGAATGAGTGAGTGAGTGAGTGAGGCAATTACGATACGGAAGCTGTGTGGCTCCTGGTAATGTACGTGTATGGATGGCTTTATAAAAACATGGTTGTCGACTCAGTGATAAATTTCCTTATGTAAGTCGCTATATATTGTATGTATTTGGGTGGAGTAGTACGTATACAGATAATGTGGTGGAGAGAGGAGCAAATTTGAGAGTAGGACTTACTACACTCCATGGTTTGTCAACGGTCGAGAAAATCCCATGTCATCAAAGACGCATGTAAATCATCCCGTAGCGATAAATAAGTGAGGCTCTAAACACTAAACACATGTTCATTTCTCCATGGGAACTCTCACGTCCCAGGGCAATACTTTATATGGGATAGGAGTATTCTATTGACAGTCAATCCATTGCCTTGAAGTTGAAGGGCATTCCGTCCATAGGCCAATTTGGACTTGATAGTTCAAGACCCAAATGACTGGATTTTTAGGATTTGTTACTATTTTACAAATATTTGAGCGTGTTTAAAGGATGCGTGCTCCCTGTTTATTTTGAGCGGAATAAATATTTTCATATACATTCTAAATTCCATGTATAAAATATTTAGGAGATTTTCTATTTGTATTTTTAAGAGACGTGGGGAGAGAGAGAGAGAGAGAGAGAGAGAGAGAGAAAAGGTTGGAGACAAAATCAGGGGAAATGACTGGAGAAAATGTGAAGGTGAAAGTTGGTGGCGGTCATTGGAAACTCCTTAGTGTGTGATATTTGCATGGCATGCAAATAAATGTCTCACTCTCTATTATTATACAATTAAGTACTTGTTTGCTGACGTAGGAGAGGAAGAAAGTGCTGGTGTTTGTTATCCATGAAAGGACTTGGCGTTAGAGAAAAACTGGAATAAATAAACAGTGAGAGGTTTATCTATGTCAAAATGAGAGAAAATAAAGTAATAATTTTCAAAGAGAGTTTTGATTGAGGAAATTATTGGTAACGTTTTTTAAGAGAGAGAGAGAGAGAGAGAGAGAGAGAGAGTGACATAAGAAAAAGAATCCCTGCGTGATACAGCCGGGCAATTTGAAGCCGGTATATCCCGGCAAAATCCAGCGTTGTTGGTAAAGTTTGAGAATAAGAGAAAGGATTTAGCAAATGTCCATTTGATATTTGACTGGAAGGGAGTGAGTGAGGAGGGGGGAGAGGAAGTGCACACCCAATGGGTGGGGATGGTTAGGTATAGGAAAAGGAATATGTGGATGGCATGAAATGCTCCCGTGACAAGTAGGAAAAAGGGAATTACATATAATGAGGCTAGAGAAATCCATAATAGAAAATTTATGGGAATCCGTCCCGTTTACGAGTCAGCCGCCCTTACCACCAACAAGAACATACACACAGATATATTTCTTACATATCAACTTTTCAACTATAGTCCGGCCTTTGTGTAGGGAAATGATGGGAACAGCTCATTGCTAAAGATGGGAGTCGTGGGTGCAGGTAGAGTACGATTCTATATGTATCATCGTACATAAAAGCTACTACGAGTCTACGTGAGAATATGCATTGAAATCCGTGGATGGATTGAAAGGAAATGGCAACATGGTTTTATTGGAAAATCCTATTCCTTCCAAGACTTCTCGTCCCACTGTGGCCCATAACCCATCCTACATGGCACGTACATATGCCTACTATGCACTACCATGTGTACTTACTTTCCTCAGACCGTCCTTGCCATAGAAAAAGCACCCAGTCCTGTCCTCACTTGCACTCTACACTACACATAGTAAATACATAGATAACCATATAATTGTGTACATATGGATTTATAGCGCTTGTCCCATACACTACTATAGACTTAGGATCCTACAGGGGCTACGACTATTCCTGGACCCTATGCATGTAAATATACATGTGTAGCTCTACGTACATAGAAGAACGTACGTGCACTAAGCTTCTGCCTCACTCTCATCTTATTTTGAGGCTACATATGTAATGTGATTGTACTCTGGGACTAGCACACTTTTACACGTCATTTATATGTGCATAGGACTATCTCCCAGTCACAACTCAGCCAATGTGTATATTCCCCTGAAAATTCATACATGTTCGTTCACATATTCACTAATGCATATGACAGTTTACAGAGGAACCTACATACATTTTACCTTGCCCATCCTACGTGTGTACAGTCTATATGTAAATTCATAGCCAAATATAGCTTTTGGTCTCATTGGAGAAATATTTTGAGCGTTCAATAGTATTGTTATAGGAGCTGGCTTGGAAAGGTCCCCCTATAAATGTGTGTGTGTGTGTGTGTACATATGAAAATAGCCTTATATGTGGATATTGGTATGGGTAATGTTCTGAGCTCTATTGGGTGTGTTCAAATGCATTATATGTATTCTTTTTAAGTGCTTGTATGAGGCATGAAGCAGCCACCTATAGAAGAACAATAATACCGGATCTGTATATAAACACTATGGGCAGACTTTTAAATGTGCTGTTATATGTAAATGGGAGTGCTATAGTTATGGACATTGGAGGTATAGGTAGAGGTGTGGAGCAGGGTAAGAATAGAAGTATAGAATTTCTTTTTGCCTATAGCTTTTCAGTTTAGTGTGTACTTACACAAGGAATATCTATGGTGCTCTCTCTCTCTCTTCGTATTTTTCCTTCCAATACTAAAATTCCAAGGAGTTTCTGACTTGGGAGAGCCGTGAGGTAGGAAGAAGGTTCATGGCTGAAACACAGTGTGTGCTCTGTAATTCCCCTTCTACTACTACTACTACTACTACTACTACAGCAGCAGCTACTACAACATAGACTGAGAGCTAACTCCGTGGTTCGGTGTAGGAAATCATGACAGCATGAGAGAGTGCACTCGGAAAAGTAACCACTTTGGAGAAAGTAAAACTAGACTTGACTCACATTCTCTCCCACAGTCTGTCCTCCTCGCTGCTCTCCTCTTCTCTCCTTGTCCTCCTCAAAAAAAAAATATCTATATCGTGGAAAAAATCTAAAGAGGGAAGTCAAAGACTAATTTGTACTCAAACATTTTTCCTCTGTGTGAATATAAATTGGTGAAATATCCTGGAATGGAAAATAATAATTGTAAAAGTGTGGAAGGTGAATCGGGAAAAATATTTTTCAATATTTCCGGATTTATGAAAAAAGTATGAGTTGCTGAGGAGCCTTTGACTCTTGGAGAAAGTGGGAGTGAAAATTGGTGATTTTCTTTTGGTTTAGTTATTTCCCTCTTTTGTGTTTCTATTCTTCTTATAATAAGAGTAAAGTTGGTATTTAGGGAAAGTATCATTTGTGGAGAAAATTGGTGAAATTTGGTGACGTCAGCGGGAGGAGAAAGTTTGGCAAGAGACTTTAGGTGGGTGTTTTTTCCTCTGGAATTGCTTTGATTTGTGGCTTTAAAAGTACATGTAAGAGGATTCGTTCGTGTGGGGAAAAGTGCTACAGGAGATGTAGGGGAATAGTTGGTTTATCAGAGAAAGCGAGAGAGAGAGAGAGAGAGAGAGAGAGCAAAAGAGTGAGAGAGAGAGAGAGAGAGAGAGAAAGCGAGAGAAACTAACGGTGAAAAAAGTGCTGGGGAAAAGTGGATTTCATTTCCAAGGATACTTTTTACTCTCTTGTTTTTCCCCCTTCAATCTACCTTTCCATCTAATGGTTTGTGCTGTCAGATTTATTCTATGTTGTTCTTATGTAGAAGGAAAAATTTATACATAATCAAATATGGGTGTATACTCTGCCATTGGATGGGGGCAGGTGGAGAATATTTTGTGGGGGAGAGAGAATGAGTCCATTGAGTTTTCTTATATTCCATGCATAGGGAAAAAAATATAGAGTAGCGGAGAAAATTTTATTTCCTTCCCTTCCTTTCTCTCTCCTTTTTTCATTTTTCTCCTGCCTTTTTCACAAGAACCAAAATATAAAATTCCATTGGATTATATGGGGAGGAAGAGAAAGTGAGTTTTCTCCCTAAACTTATTTATATTTTAAAACAATTGTTCCCCTACATTTGAATGTGAGGAATTACATTAGAATTGATTTCCCTCTGCTCCGCCAATGTCTCTGCGGGTGTAGCTCTCCAATTTTTTCTTAACCTGGAAAGACATGGTTCCTTGGTAGAGTTGACCCATTTGATATTATGCACTCTCCGCTTCCTCACTGCCCTGCACAAAAATACTCACTCAAGACTAGTATAGTATGTGTGTGGAATATATGGAGGGGAAGTATTGTAATAATTAGTGTATCGATTACTCTCAAGGGAAACCTCACATTCCCCAAAACCATCCTAATCACGGTCATCAATTGGGTGGTTCATTTTCTGTGCATTGGCCAATAATAATTCATAAGAGCGTTCATCCCTATGTATTCTCCTTATGTATGTATATGTTGAGTTCTTATGCTACTCTGGCCCAATTACATGACCCAGTATCATTTCTCATGCATTTTCCCATATATTATATAGGTCAACGGCAAGAGTTTCAATTGAATTGCATTAGTGCAGGACAGGGGATGACTTAGAGGCTCCCATCATAGCCAAATGCCTCGCCAAGTAATTAGTGACGCGTATGAATGGATTAATGAGATTTCTCCTCCCTCTTGAATCCTCACTCGGATTTTATTGTGATAATTCCTCTCCCTAACAACTCCTTTAAATCAATTTGGACCAATTAGTCTAATTTGTCTATTTTCATAATTGGGGATGCACCTGCTGGAAGAGCCGTTTCTCCAATTCCCATCACCGCCGTCCTTTGACTTTCCACACCCAAAATGTGTTCAAATTCCTATGCCAGAGGAGCACTAGTAGAGCTTAGAAGAGTGATAATAATAGAAAGGGGAAGTAAGAAGGGAAAAATCCCATTTGGAAGGATAAGGATAAGGGATAGAGATCAAAATTGTATAATAAAGGAAGAAAAATGTGGCGATAAAATTGTAACCACAGGAATTTGAAGACTTGTAAGTACGAACATTTAAGTGGGCAATTTCCATAAGAGTTGTAATAGTAATGATAATAATAATAATAACATGAGTAATAATAATTCCTTTGATCGTAGACTAGACGAATTTTCAAGGCTCTTTCCATGTTCCAAGAGAATATCTTCTCCCTTTGACAAAGTGTATGGACCCAGATGGTGTCTTTTTTCTTTCCTCTTCCTCCTCCTCCTTCCTTTTGCCCCATAACATTATTTGGCTTTGACTCTCCTCACCCGCCATGTCTCACCTCCTCAAAATAACCTCTCTTAAAAATGGTATTTACTTAAGTGCATCCATAATTAGCATTGAATATTTCCCTATATATTCCAAGTCGAGAGCACATTTCCTCCCAATGCAATGTTTCCGCAAGCAAAAATATTTTGAAGTTTTGAAGCCAAAATAAACAAAAATTTTCTTTTCACCACCTTGAAATTCCACAGTATTTGCAAAAAAAAGTCATAATATTTAAAACTCAAACATTTGTTCACACACCATTTTCAAGAGCAAAGTTCAACCTTGAATGTAATTCCTTGACCTACTTATCTAAAAAAAATGTATAGGTAAAAATACATGTATGCAAATGTGAAGAAGAAAAAAATAAAGATAAATTATGAAAGAGAGGAGAGAGAAAGAAATAACAATAATAATATTGGCGTTGAAAAAAAAAAGAAAATAACTGTGAAAAATTAATGAAGAGAAATGTCCTTGTAGAGTTTTACTTTTGTAAGGGAGAGAGAATGTTTTGTTGGAATTTTCTCCCCTCCAAGTTTTTCTTCACTCTTGTTCCACTACAGGAGGAATTGCTATAAAAAATTCAAGAGTAGTTTCATCGCTGTCGGGAGAACTCTTGCATATTTACCTTTTCCATTTCCTGCCCCACTTCCCTTCCCCTCTACCTACTACCTACTATTCCAATGTCAACGAAAGGAGGAGAAAGTCAGAGAAAGTTAGGGAATTTCCTCCCATCAGTTGTAGTCTCTCCCCTACTCTGGATGATTCTCATATAAATGAGTAAGGAGAAAGTGTAGAGAGAGAGAGAGAGAGATAAAGCATAAAATTCTGACGTAAGGGAGATTGAGGAGCTTACTATTTAAAATTGGGTGAGTGAGAGAGAGAGAGAGAGGTGAGGGAGAAAGTGTGGGATTAAAAAGTCTATGGTAATATGAATAATACAAGGAGCAGTATGAGTTGAATAAAGGTATTACCCTGAGATGAGTAGAGTTTGCCCTCCAAATTACATTGTATAAATTGGAGTGAGAGAGAGAGAGAGAGAGAAGAGAGAGAGAGTAGGTTAAGATAGAGAATTTCAAGGGCTTTAGAAGGAAAGGCCTTAGGCTCGGGAAAATAGGTTACGAGATGGAGATGAGGAAAGGTGCCAGATGACACTTACCCTCAGATATGACTTTTACCTTGATGTAAACGAGCCTAGGAGAATTTTTGAATTGCTCGAGGTTGATGGTGATAAGAAGGGCATCCTCCTCTCTCTCTCTCTCTCTAATGGTGAGATTAGGCTCAAAAACATACGTAGCCGCTAAATCTCCTTAGCATATTCCCCTCTTTTACTCAGGTATATGGAAATGTTTGACCCACTTCAAATATCATATGCTCCACATTCAGCTGAGCCTGTCCTATAAGCCTGCGGATGCATCCATGCCATCATCAATTTCCATCCAAACGCATTAATACGCTCATTTATTCAGACTTTTACACAAATGCTAAAAGTATACAGGGACCCCGAAAAAAAATGTTCCTAAAAATACCTACGAACTTTACTCAATTTTGTAAATGTAAGCTACGGAGAAATTCTGGATATTTGTTGAAAGTCCAGGAAAGTCGTGGAAATTAACTTGATTGAGGAAAATACATGGGAAAGTGTAATAGGAAACAACTTTTTTCCTGGAACTTGCTAAGCGTGTGAAGAGCGGCAAGGAATTCGTAGGCGTGTGGCTACGATAAACTCCATGTTATTTCCGCACATAAACTGAAAATTAAAGGATAAAAATATGGTGGTCAGTTGGAGTGTGGTGGATTTTACAAGGTTGGCCAATTACGTGGGAGGTAAAATGAAAGATGTTATTCTACTCGGGAGCATTAAATGTTGACTACCATTCTACCCGCTCAATATTGGTTGTGGTAAGGGGGATTTTGGAAAAGCAATGAGGATTCTGTAAGCCCCGGTTGAAATTATCAAGAGCTATTTATTTTACGTTGCTTGCTGGAAGAGCTTTATAAAGTACAAGTCCCGTCTGTGAAGGATATTTCCTTGTTTGTATTTTTGCGTTTGGAAAATATAGGGGACTTAAAACTGTGTGCTACGGTGTTCGGATAAAATCCTATGGGAGAAGGTACTAGGGAAAGTGAGGTCCATGTGTAGGACTGAGATTAAATGGTGTCCTCATGGTGAGGTGAGAGGAGCCTACGGGAAGATGGCTCTTTTTCCAATTCTCTGATAGAGCGGAAGCTACTAATCCCATAAGCATCAACTGTAGTAGAAGAATTCTCCTCAGGCCTGGACTTTTCTCTTCTTTCCTTACTCCACTTTCACCGAGAGAGAGAGAGAGAGAGAGAGAGAGAGATACATGGTCAATGGTGAAAGCATACTTTATATGTTTTTTGGGGGAAAAACGTGTGTGTGTGAGTGAGTGAATGCTCCTTGGTCTGTGTAAACCCTTGGAGCGTTAGTGCATATACATGAATGCGCCGCAGACTCCGCGTCATTCATACATTCATCCATGACTGGCCTTCACCACTCTTTTTCCTTCTTCCTATCTTCTTTTTTTCTACTTGGAAAAATAACTCGGGGCTTTCTCCCATTCATTTGATAACTTCCCCTACACATACCAACAACAACTTTTCATTTCCCTTTTCTGTCCTGATAATTGTAGCAATTTTTCCCCCTACTCTATTTTTCCCCAGCCCTCCTACATATATATACAACAAAATAAAGGGGGAAAATGTGGGTAGAAAAAATTTGGAGGGAAATTCAATGGAATTTTTGTGCTAAATGCGGAATGAAAAGAGAGGGGATTTATGATAAAAAAAATGATAAAACATGAAAATTGTTGAGCTCCTTTGAAATACGGGAAGAGAGTAAAAAATGTGAAGACATAATTTGTTTGAGGAAATTGGAGAAAAGAGAAATATTTGTAATTCTTTTGAAAAAATATAAGAAATTGAAGGAATTTAAATTTTTGGTTTTTTTGTGGATTATTTGTGTTTAGAGAGGAACGTGAGAGATCAAATACAGAGGGACGACGATGGCAACGGCTACCGTCCTTGCGGTTGGCCAATGGGAGACTCCGGGGTCCTTACGCCTCTGTGCCGGGCTCAGTGGCCGCCCCATACTCACACCCCACCTCCCCCACCCTCGCCAGTGACCGAAATGCTGGACTCCATGGATTCACCTTTGGCCACCATCGACCCGTGTCCCATGGCTCAACCACCGTCGTCATCGATAGAGCTCACCATCCCTCAGACTCACTCCTCACCGTCGACGACGACTCCCTCCTTGTAGACGACTACATTTCACCCGACATGAACTACCGTGGAGAAGCTGGCGGGTAACATTTTTCCCCCTATCTCATAAATAGCACACACTAAAAACAAAAAAAAGAAAATTTCTCATAGGTATAAAATCTATTTTTGTGGCTACTACTCCAATGATAAAATAAATGCCCATGGAATTCTCACACATGGCGGATAGGATTTCCATGACAATTGGATGAGTATAGAAAGGATCCAATGGAAGAGAAAAGTGTTTAACGTTTCAATTGGAGACAAGACAAGTGAGATTAAATGAGAAGTTACATTGTTCCTCGGGACTCACAGGCCTTGGTGTGTTTGTTTTGTTTAAGAAGAACAAAAGTCTAATTGCCTTGGAGGAATAGGGACAAGCGTGTGATTATTTTCACTGTTGAGCGAATACAAGCCGCGTCGTTGAGTCACAGTTATTGCATTCTCCTATCCTCTGCTCACCAGCCCATAAAAAACTCTGGAAACACGCTCCCCAATTCTCTCCTATAAAACTCTCCGTCCTCAAACTACATGTGCTAACATAAAAATACACTACGTGTTTCTCCATGTACCAAAGTTATATATAAGTGAGATTATAAAGCTTTTCTAGAACAAATTTAAACGTAAAACTATTGGTCCGGAAATTATATGTAGAAAGTATAGGTATAAGGTGAATAAGAGCTTGAGAAATGTTTTTGGAAAAATAGAACAAAATCCTCTTATACTATTGTTATCTGCTCAAAGGATGAGAATTTCCCTTCAATTTAACCACATTCACTATGAAAGTTGTCTAAAGTAGAAAAGCGGAGAAAGTTGGCTTTCACCCGAACATTTTCCCAATGTACCATTTCCCCGGAAACTTTCTCGGAAAAAAATAATTAGAAAGGCTTTTCTCTCCATGATTTCCTATTGATGTGAAAGTATTATTTATCTGTGTAAATTAATTTTCCTACAAAAACTGAAGATGTTGGAATTATTATAAAAAAAGTGAAGAACATCTGGCCTTGTAATGATTTCCAGCACGGAGGAGGAATTTTCATATCTCAAAATAGGAGTCTCTAGCTACATCTCCGTCTGGTGGAGGACAGGAAGAGACATGAAAGGAAATAGAAATCCATGGCTAATAATAGTAGGGAAAGCATGAAGATTTAACATTAGGAATAAAAAAGGGAGGACGGAGAGAAAGTTGTTCCCAGAGAGCAGAGGAAAGCATCCTTAGGTTCCCAACTCATCTGGCCCACCTCTTCCTTTAACTCTACACGTGTAGTTAACAAATGTACATGAGCTTCGTGTAAATCCAAGGAAAACAATGGTCTCGAGACACGCCAGGTCTGACTTTCTACAATACTCGTGAAGAAAATCAGAAGAGAGAGTAAATGGGGAATTGTGCAATTCTGAAGGGAGAAAGTAAATTGAAGTTGATGAAGAGGAAGGAAAAGTAAGAGAGAGAGAGAGAGAGAAAATAATGAAATTCCTCACTGGACAGGATTTATAATGGAGAGAATGAAGAATCTCCCTATGTTTAGCATTATTTAAACTACATTATAGTGTTTTGCATATCCGGAAAAGCTGAGTCAAATGAAAAATGGAGCTTGTGCATCTTCATGAAAGGAACTTTCACTTTTACCTCTCTCTCTCTCTCTCTCGTTTCTTTCCCATTACATGACGGGACAAAGTTAAAGGAAGAGTGAAGGGATGAGTTATTTTCTAGGAGAGAGAAAGTCATTATTTAAATGAAGCTTGCTTGAGAGTAGGAGAAAATCCTATGTCTCAATGAGAAATTCTCTTTTAAAGGAAGGGGGCCAGTGAAAGTTATAGAGAAAAGTGGGAAAGACTTGATAAACGGTGCTGGATTCAAATTTCCAAAGGGTTACAATTACACAAGTTTTTTTCTATACGTGAAATAAAGAGGAGGATATGAGTTGACATAAAAAACTAGGAGATTTTTTTTAAAGGGAGGAGAAAGTACGTGTGAACGTTATCTTCACAAATTACTTTCACTTTTGACCCCCGCGCAGTCTCCTTTTTATGTCCGTAGTTTCTGTAATTCTCACTTTACGCTTGGGTGATTTGTAAGCAGTGCACATATACATGGAAAAAAGGGAAAAACTTTTGTCCCATTTACACTCAACTCCAGAGACATTAACGGGGAATCCAATGCCCCGATTTAAATGTCAAGTACTACTTCATGCTTTTTTGAGTATTTTAGCACCAAGTTTTCGGTGTTTGTTCTTTGCAGGTTTAAATGTTGAATATTCTTGGATTTATTCTCTTACACATTCTTATATAGTAGACCTGAATCAAAGTGCTGGGGGGGATAAAAAAATGAAGGTCAAAGGTCAGGATAGGTTTTGGGTTAAAAAAAACGTAGAATGTTTTTCTTTTCGGGTGGTTTTTAATGATAGATGGAAAAACGGATTTTGAGGAATAAAATAAGATATTGTAGACAAGAAAATTGGAGAATAATTAAAGGGATTTTGTAGTGAAAGTTAGGTAAGGTGTATTTATTGTGTAACTACAACAATTGGGGCTCCCAAGTGTATGTAAACTTGAAGGGTAAAAGAGGGGATTTAAGAAGGAAGGAAATCTAAAATATGGTGTTGGTTTAATGTGAGTCAATTTATGAGATAAGCTTTGACAAAGTTATGAAAGATGATTGATTGAGAGGATGAGGAGGGAGAGGAGAAAGTGAAGGAGTGATTCTTCATGTGAGCCATTATGTAGTGAGTGGATAGCATTCTCAACCTATTATCCTGTCAAATAAAAAGAGTGATAGGATGGATTCAAACTTGTACAACTCCAATCTTCTTTCTTTCTTTGATCATATACATATTCCAATGCTAAGTCATGCTCTTTCTTTTCCTCCGTTTTTACAATTGCTAAATCTCAAGTCCACTGGGTTATGTGGAGCGGATATGAATCTTTGAAGACGTGGGTGTAATAATTGTGGATTCCGGGAATTTGGAAAATTCTCGGAATCTTCCAAAAGAGAAACACTAGGAGGAGGCCCGCTTGTTTGCCAAATCCTGTTTAATGTGCTTGAAATAATTGGGGTGAAAGCAGGAGTCTGTGGGTTTAATATCCTCCTCCTCCTCCCAAATTATAACATTAGCATTAATGCTAATAAGGAAACTAAGGATTTCCGGGGAAGGGATTCGATGAAGACCAATGTGATTTTCCACGCTTGATAAATCCAATCAAGTTGAGAAATTTCTGGTTGAAATGAGCTTTTAGTCTCATAATTCCCATATATTAGCTATACTTTCACCAATCTCATTATAACTTAATTCCGCCCAGCCTCCATTCCGGCTTCCCGCAAAATCCCCTTCAAGCATGGGGAATAAGCGTGTACTAATTATAATGCTATTTCCAAAGCATAGGGATCAAATATATTTTCATATTATATTACACTCCTACTTTATATTTAAAAGGTTCCGGACCTCTTAAATATTTTAAAGAGGTATCGTAGAAAGTATCCTTTATTCCATGGCATGGGTGAAAGTTAAATGAGATAAAATTTCTTTGCAAGGTTATCTTTTTACCTGCTTTTATATTTTGACAAATTCATTTGTTGTAAGTATTAAAAAATTATAATTTGATGACCCTGAGCTTTGACGTGGGCTTGATAAAAATAGTTAAAATGTTAAAAAAGTGTTCAAATGATTTTGGTAATAAAAATTGGAAAAAAGCGCTACAAAATTTTAGTCGCTACTTTTTGGTAGGAAAAAATGGGGAAGAAGTGCTAAAATGTTAGGTAGCACAAAATGGGGAAAAAGTGCTAAAAGGTTTTGGTAGCAAAAAACGTAAAATAAGTGCTGAAATTTTTGCCATGAAAAAAGGATGATTTTTCAAAGGAATTCACGATACTTAGGATGACGAGGAAAAGTTGGAAACTTAATGAGATTTTCCCGTGTGTATTTTGTTGTTTTGGATAGGTCTGGAGGACCTGGCTTTAGTGGTTCAAAAGTTCATTTTTCGGGTGACGACGTGAGTCTTTACGGAACTCCCAAGGACGAGCCTCTGACTCCCAGCATGACAAATCTGGACAGGTCAGGAGGTCATGCCTCCACTACGGTGGAGCCGAAGCCCTCATTCCTCCGCAACCAACTCCAAGCCCTCTTTCAACCGACTGACAACAAACTCGCCATGAAACTATTTGGTTCGAAGAAAGCCCTTATGAAGGAAAGAATCCGACAGAAAAATGCTGGACATTGGATTATCCATCCGTGTTCTAATTTCCGGTACGTAGCTATTCCTCTCACATTTTATCACACACTCCGTAACTCTGTATATAGCTATATACCCAAATACAAACCACCTCAGCATAATCTTAACAACCTCAAAAAACATTTTGATGTACACATTTTTCCAAAACTTTTATCACACATTCCTCCTTCCTCACAAATTCCAATAAAATCCAGGGAATGACGTAAATCCAAGGAAAGCTCTGGAAGTTTGAGGAGAAAGTCCTGGAGAAAAGGCTTTCGCTCAGAATTGTAAATGTGAAGGTGGAATCTGATATGGTCCATGGACAATAATTCTGAAATGATTGGTTCTGTCTAGCAGAAGATTCAAACATATTGAATGGAAAAAGGGGGGAGGGGAGGGGAGAGAAAGGGAAAGAAAATGTAGTGAAAGCCTTGGGGAAGCATCAAAGTCAATGTAACTTGAGCTTTATTTGTCAGAACCAAAGTTACACTGACACAAGTCCACAACTAACAAGTTCAGGTTAAAGGCCACACACACTCACACACACACACACTTCACAAAATATACACTCAAAGTTTGAAAGCATCAAAATGAGTTTCTCCGAGAAACATGTCTAAAATTCTCGGGAGAGAAGAAAACTGAGCCACACATACAAAACTCCTCAAGCCTTCAAATGGAAATCAGACTAAGATACCTGAGCACTTTTTCCTCTTCCCTCTCTACCTTTTTCTAAATCCCTGGTGATTTCCATATTATATTCTTCCCGTCTCCTTCAAAATGGCTTTTTCAAATAAATATGTGGAAAAAGCTTTTTTGACTC
>JAQFXU010000981.1:0-36463 GCA_034693705.1 Spatulosminthurus flaviceps
AGCTTTCGATTTTCCACTTATCCCATTAGGAAGGCAAAGCACAAATAAGCGGGATAATGGGAGGGAAAACATCTTTGCTTACAAACAATGTACTGGGATACTTGATGCTTCCCATGCGTACCCGCAGAACATTAAAATAAAATAATAACGCTCTTTTCAAATTATGGAAAGTAATAGCAAACAAAGATGATACACAAATACATTATTATACTTTTTTGCATTCTGTCTTAGCTCCACATTGAATTTGTACTCACAGAAAGTTCAAGTAGGTTGATACACCGTTAAAATTCTAATGTGTCATTATGTACACCAATTTTAGCACGAATTCCCCTCTGCTTTTGATTCTTCTGCAAACGGTTGAAAAGGGATTCCCCTGTCAAAGCTGAGTGCATGAAGGAAATTTTTTTATTCTGTCTGTCTCCCTATAACAAACGACTCTATCAAGATTGCGTGTGTACTGCATTCAGTCCTTGTATAGTTGAAGAATGTTCGAGCTGTGTATACACCTCGGGTTTTTACATGTGAAACATAATCGAGGGAAAATAAAAGCGTTAATTCCAATTACATCACTACACACATCCATTTCTTCAACCCTTCATCACTTGGAATTTCTTTAGTCTGGTATGGTTGCCCTTTATGTGTACCCGAGAATAATTGGCCAATGAGTAATTCAGAAGCAGGAACTAATTCTTAAGAAAATCATCACGTGAATCGTATTTAAGTTCTACTGAGCAACTACTGATTTACGTATGCTTTATCATTAACAGACTATTTTATGACGTTCGAAGAAGCTTTGTTTTTCAGGGAAGCAGGCAAATGACTAATAAACACTTTCATGCTCTGTTTTTTCATTCATGAGAGTAGAATAACTACGTTAAGATATATGATATATTAAAGTAAGAAAAACCTGACTAACTTTTTGGTCTTGAATTGTATTAATTTAGATCATACATAAGGTACTAAGGAATCCCCCTTAATACTTTTTGATCCGAGGAGCAGTGCTCGCAAATATTCAGGGCTATGAATATTTTGTAGCTTGTCTTTTATTTTGACTGCGGGAACACCTGTTACATTGTAATGGATTTAGGGAGAATGATGCAGTAAACCCATTAAATTTATAATAATTAAGTGGATATAATGAAGGCAATTACGGCGTGCTGATTCTATTGACATTGAATGCCAGAGAGAGGACAAAAAATAGGAGGGAAGAGTGAATTGAACTCATGCTCATCCATTTGGGTAGATGTTGAAAGCGAAGTATATTGTCTTTAATAGAATGGAATGAGGATTGAGGTTGAAGCCAAGGTTGATGGGGATTTCCCGTTGGATGAGTTAAAAATAATCAAACCGTCTATACCTTTTAAGGCATCTTTCCCTATTTTTAGACACCCGATGTACTAATTTTGAACACTACGGGTGCTTCTGGCTTGGTAGTGTGTATCTGCGTAAAAAAGAAATATATGAAAGGATTTTTTAAGTGTAGCTAATATTGCAGCTGCATGTTCTATTTTTCTACGTAAACTCCTCTACGTATAAGTAGGGTGCATTCGCGGATTTTGTATATGCAAGTATTTATAGATACCCAAATGTTTATATCCGTACCTATGTATACCTAAAAGTCAGTCACATACATTTACACGAGATTTTCCTGTTCGAGGCTTTTAAAAAGTCTGGGGAATCCCCGACATCTTTTGTAAATGTATTTTTGTTCAGGCACGCGGTGTATTTAGGCGCATTTCCAAAAGAAAAAAATGTTTTCGTCGTTAAATTGCCGTCTCATCCTTGCATTTATTATTCACACACAAGTAGTAGTACCCCTTCTATTAACATCTCTAGTCTTCACATTCCTATCTGGTTTTAAACGGTCATTCGGGACTGTTTTCCTTTTATTTTCGAACATGAAAATTTTTCACATTGACAAAAGGGACGAAGGTACTGAATTCAGATGGGGACCAAAGTCATAGCAGAATTCCTACTCTCAAGGAAATGCCTTATGAAGATTAGAATCGAGTGGAATGAACTTTGTATCATCGATGATGGGATATTAGGGAAAAGTTGTACGTGGAACAGCGTAGTTATAAAATACGTTTAAGAACTCCTCCGAATGCCAAGGTCAGTCGTTTGTTTCGAAAGGAAGAAAATGTTGTGAATCATTTGAAATGACATAATTCGAAGTAGTAATTATGGCAATAGTAGCATTATTAATACTTTTATCAATGACTTTTATATTGCATGGACGCATTGCTGTATCGCAATGTGATGAAAAATATAGATGGCTTCATCCATTTTAAGTAAAAGTAATCTTGTGGAAGTGTTGGTGGTTATGCAAGGTGGTGTTTAGGGTTATGCAAATAATATTAAATGACTTATATGGTGGGTATTTCCCGCTGGGGTTGGTATTACTTGCACGTATCAGATAGGCTTGTGGATGAGTTGTGTTGTTGGACATTCCAGAATATAATAATATATATATATTAAGTACATACATCCCTTCTGGCAAGTCGTGGGATTTTGGGGAAGTTTCTTAAGTGAAATTCGTTATCTATACAGTTCACTCATTTACGTAGTGTATTGTACGTTCCCATTTGGTGACTGTTCCTATTATTGTAAAAACTCATGTGAACTCACGTACATAGAGCAGCTCTGTCTTATAGCTTCTATACGTTAGAAAATATATTTCATAGGAAAACATGCTTGCTTATCTTTCTATAATAATTGTTAGTGGTATAGTTGATTTTTTCTAAAGAAATATATTGCAGGCTGAAGGCTGAATCATGCATTCTGTAATGCTGAGGTCGACATTGTTGTCGAGTGTTGTAGTCTCTTGTTTTGTAAGTGTTCGTTTGGTCTGAAGATTGGATTTTCCATTTTTCGGGATTGTTCATGATAATAACGTTCAGTTTGAAGCAGTAAATGTGGTATAGAAAGGTTTTATAGGGATTATTATGTGGTAGCACTATTCTCTCGTTGATTCCACCTGTTCTATTCTCCTTAATATTAAAATGTGTGGTGTCTCACATTGTTAGTGTTGCATGATGTATCTATCTTAATGGGTGTAGAGTAAATGGTGTTCTTATGGATGTTATTTAGTAGTTAATGCATGGCTACGACGATTGTTAATTCAACGTGATGTTGAAAACGGGAATTTCCAATGCAACCCTTGAAAGTAGGCTAGATAGTCGAAGGTTAAGTGTTTGCTCTGTGGATTTCACCATCTTTTCTACCCTATTCATTATTATCTATCTTATTTTTATGAACATTATTATGTAATAATTATTGTTAATATATGGATGAAAATGAAAGCTTGGGTTATTTTATTTGTCAAGCGTGGACATATATGTGTATTGTTTTCCGAGTATGCCAATGCCGACTTATTGAGGCGTGGGTGATTGGTCCTGATTGGTGACACCACCTTAGTTGACATTGTGTGTATCTGTGGTCGACAAATCTGAAGTAATGATGGGTAATTGCACTTGTTTGAAGGCGCTGAATGTATTAGAGCTGTGCTGCTACTTGTTGCTATAGTCATGTGAATACGAAATTACAGGGAATTAGTGGTAATGCTTGAGCGCATTAAGTGCAAAATTTCAGGGAAACCCAGGTAATATTTCATTGTATTTGACTACGGGAAGTGGCACAGGAGAGTGTGTATAGATGTACTTACGAATATTGGCATCTGCACGTTTAGGTACAGAGTATTATCGGATAGCACGTATAGGTATGTATTTATGTATTTATGGCTTTATGAACTTGCTGGGATGATGGGATCATCAGTATTTTAATTGACGAGTATAGGGACATATTGGAAACTAAAAATTCTGAGGTGACAAATAAAACTGGGGAATTTGATGTTGCAATCATCATCTCATTTTTGTATTGTATAGGCTGGAAGTCGTTTAGAGGCAAGTAGGTATTCTGGGGTAAGATACCCTGCACGAGATACGAGATTCTATTGTACTAGTAATTTGTCATATTTGAAAGGTACAAGCAAGAAGGGTTATGTGGTTGCATTTCGTTTATCTTGTTGTACCTATCTTCATGTATTCTATATAGGTTGGAGTGAGTACATTATCTGTGTTATGTAATATTACAAAATGCAGGCAAAACACTCGGATGTCGAGCCTTGTATGGAGATTACTTTGGATTTGGTTTTTTGGTTCTCCAGGATGTGCGGTATTACATTACTGTGAACATGTGTGTTTTTGTTTTGATGGGAGTTTATAATCTCTTCCATGTTATCATTGATAATAATAATTGATAATGAAATCTAATTTCCATTACTTTTTTTGGCACACAGGTCAAGCACCGATTCACCTGGCGAGTATGGGTGGACACAGTGATGTCATCAGAGCTTTACATTGGCTTGGAGCAGACGTTCATGCAACGGTTAGTTAGAGTTTTCTATGAATATTGTATACATGTGTAAAAACTTGCTTATCGCAGATTTACAAGCAGAAATTCTTTGTAAGTGAACGTTATCCTTTTGAATTCGTCTATGGGTACAGCCATGTATGCAAGCAAGTCCCTCAAAAATATGAGGAAAGTGATAAATGGGCTGGGAATTAAAAATAATGCTGACGGGATTCCCCTTAGTTTTTTATCCTATGTTATTTCCTTTGTAAGCACAATCGAGTGAGTAATTGAGTAAATCGTATTTCTGCTTGTAAACGACTGTGATATACAGTGCTTGAATGCATAGTTAACTTTGGAAATACAAAGTTGGTACATATTTTAACGTTGAAACTTATGATTTTTTTCTTGTGCTTTTAGGAAAATAAAGCCGGACGATCAGCAGTACATTTAGCAGCGGAACGAGGTCATGTGGCATCCGTACGAGTCCTCATTGGCGAATGCGGATGTGCCCTCGAATCAGAGACATACGCGGGCTACACACCCTTTCAAGTTGCCTCCGAAACTAACCCTAGAATCGCCCATGAACTCATTCGATTGGGAGCTATTCCCTTGTCTGTTCAGATGGACGATTCAGACTCAGACTCTGATGTACCTTGAATAATATCGAAGAATTTGATATAAATAGATGTTAAATTAATATAAAGAGTTATTATTATTGTATAATTATTATCATTGTAAAGAATTTCTCTGAAGATGACTCAATATTTCGTAAATAGATTATTAATGTAAGTTGTCAACGTTGTTAACTTTTTTTGTGTTGTTTTTGAATAATTAATACCAGTGTGATATCGTATGTCTGAGTAGCCCAAATGTATAAAATAGTTTGTATGAAACGACAGGTTGCATGTTACTTTCTGTTGTTCGCTCCCAAATGTGTTATAAGATAGTATTAAAAATCACAATACTGAACGCCTCCATGCAGCTCCTAGTGACGACAGTTATACTACTGGAGTTGCAATATAAACAAAAAGCAAAATAAGAAAGCAGTTAAAGTTAACGAAATATCTGTGAACGGATTTCTAAATGATTGTAACGTTCAGACCAGGGCACACACACACAATTTAGTATTTTAGTGTCGAGTATGAAGTTGAATTTATTTTCTGTCGCATTTTTTCGTTAACATAACATTTGCCCAATGTGTCATCATGATAGGTTCACACAAGTTGTAATCTCTTCTGTACAAAAAATTGAGTTGAATTAATAAAATTTGTTGTTTTTTATTCCAAATGAATTTTTTCATGCGTGTTCTCGAAGTTGTTTTCATTTCTAAGTATTACTTGTTAGTACTTATTCATAATGTTTAAGTAACAAGGATTTTTTCTCGCGTACGTGCCTTCGTGGTTTTTCTCCATAATCATTTATATTTTATTATACTTGATTCTTGACCGTAAATATATTTTGAAGTGTTATAAAACTACCTGGATTTTTTCGAACGATCGGCGTCGATGCAAATCAACTTTCATTGTTACATAAGAGAAAAACACACAGTCATAAAAAATCAGGTAGATTATATGTTGGACCAATAGGCATACTGGGCCACTGGGGAATCCATTCATGTTTACATGATGTATAGTGACGAAGCTGATCAAGCAGATAAAATGGAAAGATTGAATGGAACTGGATTTAGCGTCGGTTGGGGAACCATAGCTCTGCTTTATGCCACAGTTGTGGAAAATTGGTACAAGTTTAAGCGTCCACAACAAACATATGGATCGCTGCAGCATTAAAATTGGATGAGTGGAGACAATGTATACTGGAGACTTCGAAGGTGCAAATAAGGAAAATATCAATTTTCCCCTGTCGTATATTCTTCACCGTGCACCATGTAAACATGAATAGATTCCCAGCAATGCCAACAAGATCATCAAGCTATTATAATTTGTAACATCCTTCGAGCTCATTTTTAAGTGTGATATAATCATTCACACAGTTAAATACTTACAGCTAAGTTAATTAGAAACCAGTGAATTTAAACCATAAATGGGAGCTGATTACAACGCTTATACATATTCTCATACATGCTCCCAACGACCATAGTATGCAGGGCAGTAACAATATTTTAAATGCTTTTTCACATCGTTTACAATATATTCCTGACTTCAACAGAGTTATAATATACAGGAGCAGAATTAAAAACGAAAATCGTGCAGAGCTTACAAACGCAAGCTTTTCTATTATTCGATTTTTTTTGTTACATAACAAAGTCAAAACTGAAAATTTGCTGGCCATAAAAGTTTTGAATCATTCCTCCCTTTTTTGCTCAGACGTGATTAAAATGAACTTAAGTACATAATCACTGTTGGCATTCCATTGAATTAAATATATATTAGATATTTTGCGGTAGGTTCTGTTATGCTAGCTCAACCCCATGTTATGTGCATATCCCATTGTCCGCTTGTCCAAGGTTAGTGTTCGGTTCAACATTATTTTGATGTTGAAGGATTATGTAAAAGACTTTTATCTAAAGATGACTTGAAATGGCGCCTGTAAAATAGATACATATAACTTGTTCCTACCGGTTGACCTAGGTTTTTACTGTCTCTCTCATCGTCAAGCCAATTTAGTACGGCTACTTTTTGGAGGAATTGATTACTAAAGGAGTCAGGTCGAGATATGCAGCACAATAAAAAAAACTAAAATGCATAGTTCTATTTGCCAAATGGTAGTTAGTGGTTTTGATTTCGTGCTTGAGAGTCAGTTATTATTCAAATTATATCGGCTGGGAATTCCCCCTTTATAACCTAATATATTAATGGTCAGGATTCCTCGACAGGAGAGACAAAATACTTCAATTGTTAAGCCAGGAACGTGACTAAAGCCCAAACAGGATGGCCAATGGTCAGTGATGCCTCACTTAATCAGAAAAACTACAATGAAAATGAAACATAATAAGTATAAACAACTCTGAAAAGCAACAATATTAACAACTCAACTGTGTGTATGAACTTCTTATTACCTAGGATTTGTATTTGCATTTCCAAAATATATAGCCTTGCTGAGTTGTTTTTTTTACAAACTTATCCATTATCTCTCCTTCTAGCTCCAAATTTATTCGACGTGTTGTGTTCAAATGTCGTAAGTTTTGCTTACATTCCGGCGCTGTAATCTCGTACTTATTTAATGTGCGTTAGTCACATGATGTTATTTAGGATACAGCCACTCTATAGATGTTCATATACTTAAGACCAAGAGTTTAATAATTGGGAAGTAAATAGATTGTAATCTGAATAATATTGGGGTATATTTCTTTTTGAAAGTCAGAGAATTTATATCTCATAAAAAACATCTGCTGTCTATGAGCTTTAAGCTTACCTTCATTGTCCAAGAAAAAACGTGTATTCGCGAATATTTAAGCATAATTTTTTTTTACAGCAGATTGTCCAATCAGTTCATCAGCCTATATTGAATCTCGTCGTAAACACTTATGAGGATTTTTTTAAATCATCGGTGCTTAGGACTAGTTGCGAAGTCCCATTTAGGGATGATGCATATGGAATTGGTCTGATTATATGGCATTTCCCTTGCTTCGAGAAACGTAACTTTTGAGATCGATATTTTCGTCTTATTTGCTAAACAACTTACTTACTTCCTTTCTCTAACATATGTGTGGAAACAGTAATAGTTATTTACAAATGTTATCTTGAACTTTGCCATCCATCCATCCTAATCTGTTTAAATCGCGACCACTTTGATTTTCCTGGTAGTTATTCGGTTCCTTGGAATTAGGCGTTGTAACTGCACCGTCGTTAACGAATCTACTCCTCAACTTCTTAAAATTTCTCAGAGCTAAAGTCTTCGTCTCGTTCACCAATGCAAGACATTGACGAATAAACTTTACACAAGTCAAATGAATATGAGAAATCCAATGTAAAAATCCCTGCGGTTTTTTGCCACAAAACAATTTGTTTGAAAATCAGGATGCTAAACAAATGTGGGTACGCGTATTGTTCAAAAACCTTTTGATGACAGCGCCTATCGTTCCCAGACGAGAGCAAATGCGTGATTTAACGATGTTATGTAATTGATAATTTAAGGACAGTTACCAGAGACTTCGTTCCCATGTCCCACTTGTTAAAAATTCCTCAATAACCTATTACATACTATTTCTGTTTAACAGACGCACAACAAACGATAATTGATAATACACATAGATCATACTAATATATGATGCTTCAGGAAAGCGTCGCCCCAAAAGATTTCGGAGTAAACAATCATCATGTATGTATGTACTGTAATTACACTAAACGAAAACAATTCAAGCAGCCATGGAATAAGAAAAAACTGTATTTTGGTATTCAAAAATCGAAGTTACTGAATAAAGTCTCGAAACTTCATTTGAAAACTTAATAGTGACAAAATCTCAAATAAAAGCATAAAATGAAATGAATAATTAGCTTGAACTAGAACAAAATCGATGGGAAAACAGCTTTGTGATAATTAACTCATCATTGCAATAACATAAACTAATCAAAAACAGCTACCAACATCGAGGTCAAAGAGATGATAGAGCAATGTATGTAAATGGTTGGAAAAGGCAACTATTATTTATTCTATTAGCTATTAGCTCTCGTGACGGGAAATCCCAAAGGTTATGGGGTATATACATATAGGAGCTAGTCAAGAAATAAATATTTTTTCATTGCGAGTGTATAGAAAAAAGGGGGAATTTTCCCAATGATACAGCTATACATATAAGGCCAGAGGGCAATAATTAAAGTTAACATTTGGATTTGTTTGGGTTTAGAGTTTGAGCAGGTGCAGCCAATATAGCCAATTTAAAGTTGCAAAAAATTGTTTTCGTAGTTGTACAATAGCATTTATTTACTCTTTATAGATATATAACTATTGCATATTTATGCTGACGGAATTTAAATGGATCCAAAGTTCACTAATGAGAGTGATGGATGAAGGCGGAAGGAATTTGACTTACAGTGATTTAAATATTTCAAGAAATAATTAATGAATTTGTTTACATTCCCGTTTCTTTTATTCGCACCAAAAGTCCTAAATTCATGTGGTATAATTAATACGTGTATACAGGGATTTTCTATTTAATTTATTCGGCTCCCTTTCTAAATTAATGGTGACAGGATTGAAGACTGATGTCTGAATAACGTGTGGGAAATACTAAATAAACTGAAGTTACCCTGTTTGATGTCAGCAGCCACTCATTGTCAGCATGAGTTCATATGTTGAACGAATGGATGATGCATTATAATCTGCAACGACAACAATCGCAAATATGAAAACATCTTTTAGGGTGGAGAGGTTCTCTCTCATAATGGGAGAGAAAAGAATAGAAGAAATAAATCAGCTTAAGTAAACTTTAGAAAAACAAAAATAAAATTCTTATGCAAAAGTTCTTTGAGACGAAGATTGTTCAAGGATTCAATGCAGGTAGATAATGACATATGCAAATTGAGATTGTTCCGAAGCAGTTCCGAAGTGATTTCAGAGTGTGTTGACTAATTACAAAATGGAATTTTACAGTGACATCAATTGGTAAAAGACGAAGAATGTGCATTTGCCTTTTTACATAAAATATTATTTTGAAGCATTTGACTGTGTCACCTTTAAAATGCTTCATTTGCTTTGTTTCTTGATTACTCTGATGTCATTGGAAAAATTCTCTTCACCCTTTTAACATTCACTCAGTAATGAGCAAGGCACATGGTTAGTTTATCAGAAGAAAAATATCTCGGGATTTTTCAAGTTAACTTTTAATGTTCCTAGAAAAAAAACATTTACAACTGCGCTGAAACCAAAATCTATACTGTAAGCATAAAGGCAAAGGCGCTACATTTAGATCAGAAATATTAAAGGACACAGCGGATGCAAAATTAACTCTATACTATACTACTCCCATGAAAAGGTCAAAGATATCTGACCGTTTTTAACAATGGGCTTTTTCTTCTTTGCTATAATTTTTATGGATACTTGACTACTTGAGAATTGATACTACTTGAGAAGCGGTAGAGATTTTCATGAAAAATGGGGTCGAACACACAAATATTCATTGTTTGGGATGAAAATTTTGAAAAAGTTTCAATGTAAAAGTATGGAAAAATTGATGAAAATGTAACCGGGACTTTCGGGGAACTTGATGAAATTTCAAACTTTGATAAATTTATGCCAGAAATCAAAATTCCCCACCCTTATAATCTTTTCAGTACAAAATGTAGTGTTTGACTGGGCTGAAAGAAATATTTGTCTAAATTCATTAGTGTAAGATAAAATTTGCCATTTTCGTCTCTATTAGTCCTGAATGGCGATAATAATTATTACAAATTTTCCACATTTTTTGCATCAAATTTCGCATGTGATATTTTATCATTTACCACATACAAAATATCACTTGAAATAGGTTGAATGCTGGGAGAATGGGAGAAATGCTTTTATGAGTGGCAAGGAGCCTATAATAACGAGTAAGGAGTGTAAGTATATGCTGCAGAGCATTGTAGAGATGCGGATGATGCTTCCCTCGTTGCTCCCGCTATCAGCAACTGAAAAGAGCCTAGTGTTTGTGCACTGAACCAACTTTGCTTTCTTCCTCCTTGCCAGTTTTTCAACTCCTCGCATGTATGTATATGATTGAGAGGAGATGGAAGAAACATTTATCACGTTATAAAACAAAAACGGAAAAATTTTATTTCAAAAATTTAAAACTAACCCCTGCCAAAGAGTGCTTTATTGTGAAGGGTGTGAAAATTTTTTAAGGGTTTTTAGTGTGATTGATGCATTTATGAAGAATGTTTGACAGCCGTTTGGTATAAGGACCTGGGAAATGGTCGGTTTGGATCTCGAAAGTTGAAACAAGCACTTACCTGGCTCGGGAAGTACGGTGATCAAGTAGGCCGTTTTCCCAGGTCGAGTCGTTTCCATTGCACTACGGTTACGATGACACCTGCGATTATCCCAAACGTGGATAACTCGAGAGCGTTATTTTTGGTAGCGGGGAACTGCGTTCGCGCTGTTCCCTAACATTAAGTCAAAAAGTGAAATAGAATCTCATTACAAGACGGGAATTAGGAATGGATGGTCATACATAACGCACTGCATTGGTGTTCTTTAAAAATTTTGACAAACCATCGTCTCCAAAGAATGTTTCTTGAAACTCTCCGGTAGCCAAATTAAAATTTGTTGTTAGTTGCTAAGGTAACAAAATAAAAGAAGTCATTCTCACTATTAAAAATTGCTTCTTGGATTATTAGAGGTGGAAACGCAAGTTTGATGGAAGATGGAATAAATAGGCAGTGAGGTTTTTATTCTTACAGGCATCCTAGTATTGAAAATTTAAGGTTAGTTGCTAATAATCATTAGTATGGCAATGATATTGGTTCCGCGGGTAAAAGTCTCGTGGGATGTATAGAACAAGAAGTATTATGATTTTTTAAAGATTTAAATTCCACTACTCAATTATTCTAATACTAAATACAACCTTGAAGATAAATCAAAGCATATTTGGAAAATTCATGATTATAGGTTGAAAAAAATCACCGTTAGGCACTGTACTTGCAAGCAGAAATTTTTTTATTCTTCGCGTGTACCCACGACGTGAATAGTATAGGGCATCCGCAAGTTACCATTGTAAACTATGGGTGTACTTTCAATGATTAATAATATACATATTATTGACAGAATCAAGCTATGCATAACATGCAAAATTCGATTCTGCAACCTGCTTAACTTACTGGATCCAACTTTTCTAACCTCGTGGAAATAAAATATTTAAATAGATTTACTTTATATGCAAATGTTAACTTCGGATTTGAGTCAGTAATGATGAATTTGCATGTTTTTCTAAGTAACTTTTTATCTACAATATTATTCTACATGAATGCGGTTATAAATGACAGTAATATCCATTTGCAAATTTGACAAAACCAGAAATTTTGATGTTTGATTGCGGATTCCATTTAATTATTTTATTTTCATGCGCTCAATGCATTTGATGCATTGATGATGTAAAATAAAAAAGTAATATTTTACTGAATGTAGAGTTTATTGTCCACATGAGAAATAAACGAAGCTGAGAATGCATGATTGCAGGCGATAACAATCAAGACTAACAATATATTAACTCTTATGTCTTTAAGGAATGTGGGGAAAATACACTTTTATCGGTATAACATACTTAACACTATTAGCATCATTCATATATATTTTTTATCATTAAGTTTTAACCAACGCTTTTTTTATTCCTTTGAACTGGTACACACACTGGGCTTTCGCAAGCACTCATTCTATTTAGGACCATTTATTTTATTTTTATATTTAATAAGACATTTTTCGCAACCGGCAGTAAAATTAATACATTTCATACAACATCCTACCCATCCAATGTCTTGCTTATAATATCGCTCCAAATAACATGCTTTAAAGCTTATATAATGTCTCTGTAAGAAAAGTACCCGGATGTTCAAATTTCTCACAAAGAGCTCTTCCTCACAAAAAGTCTTTCTAATAACCTTAAAATGTATGAGAATAGGAGTGACTTTTTTCTTTGAAATAGCAATACTATTACAACGTATGGGACATTTTTTTTACTTATCATCTATAGCAACAATATTCCTCACGGAATCTCTACTAAACATAACTACGTGTGTGTACATTTAAAATGTCCGGCGATATAATTGCTATTCGATCTTAGGTCGAATATCACAATGACAAAAATTCTCCGTCATTTAATCTCATCTATTTACAATCCCCACTTGACAGCGGCCCAACTTGTTACTCCACCTTACACCTTAGAACTCTCAAGTAGAATTCCCAATTTCTCAATATTTTATCTTCTAACAACTTCAGTATAACGACAATTGATTGTATACAGTTTTTCTCTCAGTATATTTATTTATATATTTAATAATAATTGTAGAAGTAAATAGCAACCTTGAAATTATATTTGTGCTTAATAGGTACATACAATGTGATTTCGACCTACGAATCGAATGTCTTTTGAAAAAACATTTGACAGCTGAAATCTCCTACAAAATTTACATAGCAATGTCTCCTTCGAAGGAACAGCTTCAAACTGACCTCTTCATTGACTGATACTCGACATAAATGCTTTCCATTACATTTCCTTAATAATGGAAATAATAATATAAACATTCTGAAATCAATCCTCAGAAATGTATTCTATTTAAAAAAAATTCTAATAGCAACAACCCTCGCGGACGAAAGGAAAAATTACTCTAGTTTGAACTACACATAATTACATTTATTCTAACGTTCATATCTTACATCTAACTGAGCGACACTTATGATTATAATAATGCTATATATTTAATATTAAGTGAATTACTACGATTGTGATACACGTAATTTTCCATTGTATGGCTTTTGACGGGGAATTGTAAACGTAATCGTTTTTCAGGATTGACAAACTTAATCTACAATAACAATACATTTAATTTTACATGTAATATAGGTTAAGTCCAACTAAGGCTGAAAGCTTTAGGATATGTAAACAATATATATTACTTTTCACATAATAATGAGAGTAAATATTATTATTATTAATACCACTGACTATAATATCTGACAGAAACAGCAAAACTGAACACTTGCTGACAGACATGCGACAATAATAATATTTTATTATTATTTTTATTATTATTGATCTTCCAATTTTCCCCTTTTATAAAAGAAGACTCCTGAACATCTTCCAAGTCCACCTTTTCTCACAATTTTTTTTATCATCAACAAACGCCCAGACTAGCTGTGCAATATTCCTAGGGATTTTACAAACAAAATACATGTTCAATGTACATAGCCTTAAATGCTAGAGATACTTGTACTGGAATCTGAACCTCCACATTAACCTTCACATTTTTACAACCTTTTCAGGGGCATATGTGCTGTTGTTGTATAAATAATGCAGTATATAGATAGCATCGTACCAACTTATGTGAGCAAACTGTAGAGCTTTGAAAAAAAACAATATGATTATATAGTATTTATATATATGTATATTATGAAAAACCACCTACACTTTCCCTACAAAGCTACATTGAAATTTATGGAGAGGAATTTCAAATCCACAAATCAAACACCTGTCATTCACAAGAAATGAAGCTGTCATTTTAACTTCCGTATGAGTTGAATTATAATACTTAACAATCATCAAAACAAATAATGTAGTTCATGTAGACATAATAAACAGCGCGTACATGCAAAAGAATTAGATTTATATAGATGCACCAATTTTGAATACAAATTAATATGTAAGTCAGATTCAACCACTGTGAAATCAACTTATCAAACCAACAAAGTCAGACAAAATCTTGAAAGCGGAATTTATATTTGACAAGTGACATGCAAACTATTAGCAATTCCCTCAGATAAGCTTATTTTGGAAATTATCACGAGACAGCTGATTTCATTTTTCACCATCTGTTTGTATATATATACAAAATACCCTTGGGGTTAAACTCCATTATTTTTCTTCCTTCATGAATAAGCGTCAAATTTCAAAGAAAAAAAAACCTTTATAGCTTCTTTCCTGCGATGCATACATTTTGTTCCATACTCACTATATAACCAAGGCTTATGGTCAATAGGTTAGGGAGTTCAAGCACGTGTACGGCTATTTAACAACTGTTCCCACCACCCCTACAGCTGGTTTATTCATTTGTTTGTAGCTGTCCTCGAAACTAATTTTTAGTGCTATTATAGTACCAGTACCAGCACCTTTCAAACCTTTCAATGTAGGAAGATGGATCAATTACATTCCTCAAGCACTAGGTTTTTCTCTCTCATTAATGTCTTAAAAGCTATAAAGTGTGCGCTATAAGTATACTCTCTATTAAGTCTATTATTTACTACTATCCTTGACATATACATCAACTAAACGACAACAGCGGATTTTTTCCCACAATTAAATCTTCTTTTACAAAATACAGTGATTATTGTTGTGCTACGAACTTTATATATATAATAATACAAGTACAGGAATTTTCCTCGACTAAATATATATATATAAAAGGATGCTATATAACAAATTTCGTTTAGCTTTAATGATTCATTTAAACTTCATTAACTTGGGAGCCTTAAGATGTGTACTCATTTTAAGTGTTGGTAGCTGTTGAAAAATCTCATTGCTTCATCTTTATGCTTCATTGCTTGCATTTGATCTATTATTATTACCACTAGCCTTTTAATGGGGACATGTAAAGCAAAATTTGATATTTAAAAGAGCACATCCAAAAAAATGTACGTTTTGTTACATAGAGCCTCAATAAAATGAGCGTTTCACGGATTTGACGTACTAAATAGAGTAAAGTTGAAAGTATTGGTTGTAGTTTGTTGTGTGCGTTTAGAATTAAAATTATAACGTGGATTCGATGATTTTAACGTTGGAATTGCTTGAGCTTACTCATGGATACTTTTTCTTTTAACTATCTATTTCATCTGGTTAATGTGCGGCTGTCAAAATTTTCATTTTCTGTGACTGTTACCTTTGTCTACATAGGCCTACATGGTGTTAATATATACAAGATTAAAAATTATAAAGTGCTAGCCAATTATTACAGGATTTTTAATCTACTGCTGGCTCAGTTTATAGTATATAAGATTAGAACAAATATTAAAGCAATAATTTTAGTCTCTCATTTCTTAATTCATAGGTGAAGTAGTAGTTTGTGATTAAATGAGACAATGACAGACAAATGCAAGGATTTTAGCAATTGTGCCGGATCACATTGACATGTAGCTTGTGTTGATTAAAAATAATATTATTTCTAAAGTACCTTCTCATGGTTACACTATAATAAAATTATTTGCATCACGAGCCATTAGGCTCTTAGTACAACCCTGAAAGTATGCCCGGCATAGAACTTATAGAAGGGAAACATTTTGCATGTAAAATCTTCCTTTATACATTCCATAAGTTTTATACGAACCGTATACATTCAAAGTTACGCTAGGTGCCTATTAGTTGAGTAATTGACACGTACTATCCGATTAGGTCCTTAAATTTTCAATCATTTGATTTCACAGCTGGTGTGTAAGAATGGCAATAAAAGCAACCACAGAGGAGAAGTGTGACCTAAATCTTGTTCCATTGGATTGTAAACCATGGAGATAATTTCTGAAAGAGGAGTCTTGTGGTAGAAATTCGGCTGTTGGTTTCTTTAAAAAGAAGAGTTACAATTTTTGTCAGCTGGAGAGTTTGAATTGTAGGTGTTGTGTCGGTAGTTGACAAATGACGAGGGAGTTGTAAAGACTGGGTAATAATAATTGCTGTAAGTAGATATTTATTTTTTAAATCTATTATAGTGTTAACTCACATGTGGAACATAAATGTCCTAGGCATTAAGTATAAAGCCTATTAAGACAAGGAGGAGATCAAGAAGAGGAAATACAAATTTTGATACAATTCAAAGTTTAACAATAACAACTGAAATATGAAAACTAGTTTAAAAGTGACTACCATAGGATTTTTCTATTATATCTCTCTACTACCTCAATCTCAATTTATTTTAGTAATATCTCTATATATTGATCCTTCCATGGCATGTATTTAATTATACGACTACAGTTGACTACAATTATTTAGAACCATTAATTCTGTACTAAAGATCGTCAGAGCCTTTTTTAATGTATTTTTTTTAAATAGTTACCATAATGTGCATACTTTGTACAATTACTACATATTTCCCTATCCGTTTCATATAGTGTGATCAACTATATGTAGTATATATTTTGCAGTTTATAGCATTGTAATACAGTAATAATAATTGAACAGGAAAAAATTATAGCGAAAATGTGAAGGTGGTCTCTACATATATTGTGTAGTGGATACATAATGGTTGTAGTATAGAGCACTAAAGACATATTATATAGGTCGACTTTATTGCTTGGTAGGCCGAAGCTCTTCTACGTGGAATGAGGAATGCCGGAATGTGTTCTCAACTCTTCTTCCTCCTCTTTGGAGATAGCCTGGAACCGGTCTTCAATCTCGAGCTTAATTTTTCGGCACATCTATTTTAAACGATGAAAATCATTAGGAAAGGACGAGCCAAAAAAATTTTTTTGTTGAAAAAAAGGATACTTATTTTTAAGGCTGGTGCCAGAATAAAAAAACACGAATGCGTGTTCAGATATATAAAAAAAGCATATACACATTGTTTAAATTACGATACAGGCTTTTTCTTCTTCTGACAGGTGAAAGAAATGGCTAATACTATTTCTTCCCTCAATATATGGAAAAAAGATATAGAATAAAATCCTATCTCCCATGAGGAAAAAAGCTTGTGGTATTCGTATAACATTGTCAGGAGAAAAAAAATTGACGCGACGAAAAGGAGTGATGTACAAAAAAACCTTGACGTTATCAGTATAAACTATAGGCATAGAACTTGCCTGCTCCTTCTCTTCCTTTAGTTGCTGGAAGATCTCCGCATGCTTTCCCTCAAGTTCCGTTCGATGTTTACTATACGATTTGGCCTTTTTCTCCCTCTCCTGAACTCCCATCTCGACAAGGCGAGTCGTTATTTCCCTCTTCATTCTGTCCAACTCATTCTTATCTCTGGTGTTCTTGGACAATTTCCGAATTTCGTCCTTTCGATAATTGCTAATCTCATTCATGATCTCGGCATTTTCTTTCTTCTCCATTTCTTTGAGTAAAGTTAATTGCCGATTTTGGGCTGCTTTAATGTTCTTCTCCAGTACACCGAAGATCTACACAAGTAGACATACACATGTACAAAAATACGTACACATACATAATCAAATGAGAAAGTTTATTTGAGTGGGATTTCTATACATATAATTTCAATACATATTACTGCTACCATTTAGGTAGTAATGGAAAAATACAAATGATTTCAATTTACAATTTCACTCAAGTGAAACTCATACAATAATTCAATTGAGAAAAAAAATCAATATTTTTTTCTCTATTTCCTCACCTCCTCATATCCTTTCTCAAGCAAGTCTCTCTCCGCATCCAGTTGTTCCCGTATGAGTACTTGGGTAGAAACTGGGTCTTTCTTCAAAAATGACACGTCCCTGAAATTGCCCCCAAAAAAATTTCATAACCTTCATCTGTCAGTATTAAGAAACTAGGAAATAATTACAATGTTTTTTATACTCATGAGCTACTACATGGTCTGTGCCATTACTCAAATTATATAAAGCATGTTGAAATATGTGTTGATATTGGGAATGGCAAATTTTTTTTAACACTTTAAGTGAGTAAGTTTGAACTCCGAAGACAGGAAGCTGTTAAAAGTCGGATTTTTTTGGGGTGCTGTAACTTTTCAATCCTATGTTTACTAGATATTTTAAATGGATTCTATGAGGAGGAAAAAAATTCTAGTGTAACTTGATGGCATGTGTAGAAGCAAAAAAAAGAAGAAGTGAATTAATGGGTAAAAGTTGAGCGGAACATTTCCTCTCCTCTACTGATTGTTAATCATTAGAAGTTGTAGCAGTAACTTTGGTTGAAAGAGATAAATGATTAGTAGCTCTAGATCTCAAGTCATTAATCATGTATGCATCAAAATAAAGCAACATGTAATGATCTTGAGAGGAGGAAGAAAGAAAAAACTCTCAAATACATGTGCATACAAATACTTGACACATCCAAGTACAGATAATGTTAAGTATACGGAAGTGAAAGTAACTGCAATTTAGACTTTTACTTGAGAGTTTAGAGAAATTTTCTGACTAAACTTTTCCAACTTGCTACTCAACTCTATACACTTTAGGGAAAAAGGAGAAAAGTTTTCGAAAAAATGTAAAAAAAAAAAAAAAAAACAATGAGTTAAACGTACTTTCACTGACAAGAAGTTAGCTCATTTAACACTTAAACAATCTTGGATGCATATATTCGTATAGCCTACATACTGATATACATATTAAATAAGTATATGGAAAGGACTGGCTATGAATTTAAATAGGACTCACATATTGGGCTGTGAAATTTTCTTGAGTAACTTGACACTCTTTTTATTCTCCTTTTTCTGAGGTTTACGATCCTTCTCATGTTTCTTACGTAAAGCGTCAATCTTCTTGTCGACCTCGGCCTTCTTATCCCGTACAGCCTTGTGTTCCCAAAACTTTTCCAGTGGCTCTGGCTCAATGATATTCTTAGCTGCATCTATGTAGTTTGTACCCGAGCTCGTGGTTCGAGCTGAGACTCGACTCCCAGGACTCCCCCCACTTCCCGTACTGGAAGGGTCAGGAACGGAGAAAGGAGGTGAAGGACCACTACTTATACTGGTTTTCTTTAAAGGCTCCTCAATTGAATCGGATTTCCCAGGAATGCCGGGCATGGAGGGTGGACTATGGGAGGTGGTAGGATTTGAAGGTCTAAATTTATTTGATGGATGACGAAGGAACTTACTCGTGAGTGGCTCACTGTCTTCATTCGCACTAGACTCGTCTTGATTATCATCCTGAAGCACACTGAGCTGCAGAGCTCTTTTGTCTCTCTCATTGTGATGTTTGATGGGATTTGCGAGAGCTTCAGCTAATTCTGCAAATCCATCTGGAACATAGTCTTTTACACGAACTAGTAAAAATATCGTTGCGGAGTTAAGAGGCTGTCCGGACTCATTACGAAGAACTATGTGTCGGTAGCCGGGTCGGAGTCCCTTCACCGGAAGCACACGATGACCAATAGATTTACCCGACTCTTCCGACACTGCTATACGAATAGATGCCAAGTCCGGCAGCACTACTTTTTTGAATTCAAATGGATCCTCATCATACACTGGATTTATTCCATTTGCAAGCACTGTCTTCGTTTTGAATTTCTTGCGAATGGTGTCAGTCGGAAGTCCATACATTTCCACTTCAACGTACGTTCCAACTCGTTTGTCCGACAGAAACTGACCGGAAATTACCTAAAATGCCCAAAAATATCCACAGCTATGTAATCATATATATTTTTCTAATATCAAACATTTATTTTTACCACTTCATTACATCAACAAACCATTACATCAGCCACTTTTTCCTGAGTCTATCACTAAAAGGAAATTTGCACTGGCTCTTATCATAACTTACATCCACAATCGATAAAATACTAGCATTTTTATACAGAGGCCTACAATGAACCTGAACCTTTCAATATCTCTCAAATGAACATTTTCTCATTCTTCTTGATTTTTTTATCGGCTCTTCCTACACACAAGGGCCAACATGAGAAATTTTAATAAAAGCTCCCTTTTTTACCTTAATCGAAACAGTCCCAGCAATTATTCCATCTACAGTAGACTCCGCAAAGGGATCAAAACGTCTATGTTTTATTCGCATAAATTCTGGCTTGAGTAAATATCCACATTGATTGTTCTGTTCAAATATTCCCAAGTTGAGCTGCATGGCAAGATCTGAAAGGGAAATAGAAGAATCTCTATTGATTTTTTATCTTTACAGCAACTTACTTTCTACATATTAAACTTTTCGTGCTAACTTGTCACCACACGACCTCACATATTTTCCAATCATCCTAGTACTACTTGTTTTACATATAGGGAAAAAATTGTGCACAATGCCGACGTCAAGTGCACGCTAACTTTTCTCCTAACTTCAGACTCAATGTAAAATACATCATGTATTATGCATGCATATGTATCTATACCTGAGTCATATTCCATAATGTGGGTACGTGAATTTTCATGTATTTACTATACATAATACATATGTACACTGTGTACTTATACTACATAATAGCTATACAAATGGTAACTGTAATTGCAAGTGCCAGTAATGTCTTTTTCATTCTACATCTCTCCGCTTTCTCTTCAGATATTTATGCACTTAGCTGACACTAGACATTTAATACACATAGGAATCTAAAGTTGGGAGTTATAGTACTCCACTCCACCTTCTTCTTTTACGTACACACTAGTACTTAATTGTTAAATATGTGGGCTACTTGAGCTATTTAAATATTGATTAAACTGCTGTAAGCTACAAAACTTTTACCAATCTTACAAGAAATTTTCCTCTATATACCACAAGTTTTTCTGACACTTCTTCCCACAACTCCCTCCCAATTGACTTTTGTGTCACTTTCATACATTTCTCCTTTTGCTTTCTCCTTCCCCTCTCTCATATTCTCTTTCGTTCTCTCTCTCTATTTCTCTTGCCTTCTCTTTTCAGAAAATTTCTAATGTTTTCATCTTATCAATTTTAATTGAAATACCTTTTAATTATATACTCGACTTTCTCTCTCTCTCTCACTTCTTCCCACAATAGTATGTGTGTGTGTATATACATAGCATTAATTTTCATTTCAGTCAAGTTCCATGTACAATGCAGTCAGTCAAGAGAAAGGAAGGAGTGGAACCTCTCCTTTACTCTTCAAATATTTACTCAATTAGACCTTAAACAAGTCATCAACATCAATCAAGTGAGAGAGAGAAGCAAACTTGAGGAAAGAAAGTGCGAGATGAAATTTTCATTCATATTCATATCCACACACTCACACACAAACTTACCCACACATACATTCGTTCATATTCATTAGTTAGAGAGAAACAAAAATAAACCATGAGAAAAAAATTCTTTGGTGAGTTAGTTGATAAAAACAGTATTTAGCCATAAGGCATATGGCACCAAGAGAGACAAACTTTTCTCCTCTTGAGAGCTACTTTCTCCAGTAAATTCTTTAAACAAATAACAAACTTTCCTACCTAACAAATCCAAGTTAACCAAATCATTCATTTTCTTTAGTATGAATATACATACAAATATACGTGGGTTGAAGTGAGGAAAATCACACATAACAGCTCACTCTTGCTTTTTCCTCTCTCTCTCTCTCTTCTCGCACAAACTCAGTTCCAGTATATTTGCCTGAATTCTGAGTTAAATTCATGCAAGAAAGGAAGGGAAAAAAGATGAGGAAATTTGTCCGCATATTGTGCATTCAAAGAAGGAAGAAGAAGAAGAAGAAAATTTATTGAAGGTGAGAATATAGTAGAGGAGAGGAAGAAGGGGAACATCTTGACCAAAACTTTTCAACACAAGCAATCCTAACACAGGTTCAAGTATAATATAAATAGGGAGAATTCGTCGGAAGAATCCATTAGATATGAGCGTAAATTATAGAAAATCCAAGTTTCTACTACTCGATGGAAAGGAATCAGGACTGCACGTCATCAATTCCATTTCATACATTTGTTGCCAGCCTTATTCTTAATAGTAGTAGAAGCTTACAGCTCCTTCAAATAAGCTTGATTCATTACACCGTTACATCCACATCATTGCAAATGGAATGGCAATCCAGTATAAGAGCGGCTGGAAAGGAAAGAGAGAGAGTCTTATGTAGAATAATAGAAATTTATCTACATATTCCACGTGTACAAAAAAACTAACATCCTTCCATACATACACAATCCCTTGACATACTCTCCTCTCCGCATATTATTTATCAAGACTTTTCCCGTATTACATAGATATGCATGAAATAGTTCAAATGAAAAAGTGAAAAATGTGATAAAACCATAGTTTTCTAAATTCCTACATTTCTCCATACTACGTGGGTTTTTATAGAAAGAAAGTATAAAAAAGTGTGACGTATAGTGAAGGATTCCTTAATTTGACTACAGCTTTCACTATAGATACATGTATTCTTTCTATATGAATCCTTTTACACGTGGACTCACTGAAATGTGTGCATAAGGAGATTTGAAGCTTGGATGTGTGTGTGTGTGTGTGTGTATGTAAAAATCGATCCTTTAGAAAATCCTTTTGAAATCCTTTCTCCCTATTCTATGGAAATCTTCACACTTCCTTTAAATCTTCTTTTGTATCCATCCTGTGTAAATAGAAAGATTGGAACGCTAAGGCCAATCTACTGTTTGCTTTTATGTAATCCAGATAATACCTCACCGTCCACCTTATGTTCAATCAATCAAATCAGTGTGGACAGTCAGAAACACTAAAATTGATTTTCCAGGCTGATGGAAGGAAGAAAGGGGAGGGAAAAAGTGTGAGTGTGTGAGAGAGAGACAGAGAGAGAGAGAGAGAGAGAGAGAGAGAGAGACAGAGAGAGAAAAAGATGAAAAATCAGTAACTGAAAACTTACCTAAAGTTTGGTAATTGAGAGCTACCAACTGGCAACCAGCATTCCAGAAGAGTTGTGGCGTAAAATTTGATGAGTCAACTCGAGTTCCTTTAGGATACACACGGGATAGTTGATGCTTATTGTAGTTGACAAACTCTACAGGCCGTTCCTTTAAAAGTGTCATTGCTTGTTTCTCATCAAACGATGACATTTCATAGCTCTTGTTCCTGTCTGGAAGAAACATAGAAAATACAGATCAATCAGATTTGTTTTCCTTCCGAAAGAAAGTGAACAGGGAGAAAAAATAGCAGGGGAAAGTGTGCTGTCGTAAATATATTACGTCACGTCAAACAAGTTCCCCCTTATATATCTGTAAGCACGACGACCTCGCTCTCAAATATAGATGAGTCAAAGGATATTATAGTTATACACAAAAACATAGTAGCATGAGAGTTGAGTTATGCGATTCGTCTAACATGCAATGAGTTTCAATGCAAATTGAGAGACGTGCGAGGAAGGAAAATGAGCCATCTCCTTAACTTGTCTACCACTGATGCTTCTTATTATAGGATTTTCTTATGTACATAAATATGTACATCCTCAATATTCTTTACAGGGTCAATTCATTTCAAATGCTCATGGTTTTAGCAACCTACACATCAATGTGAGGAAGCGCATTTGGGAAATTGCTCATTTTACCTCCATCCAAGTCACAATACATTTCATATAATCCAATACCCATCACATCCAATTTCAGTCGATTCTCAAGCCCTTGTCTTACCAAGTTTGAGAATAAAGTTCTCGGAAAAATCCAAGCCCTGGATTTTACACATTCAAGTACATATATAGATAATAGAAAATGAAACTAACTAAAATCTATAATATATGTAATGGGAGGAATTTTTTATACACCATCTGAATATATATGTTAACATGCATACATATTTTTAGAACGCTTTTTATAATGCAGGGATTCGATATTTGAGAGGCTTGAATTATTCATTAAAAATATTTACATGCGTTTTTTTTCTGAATAAAAAATAGTCTCGGAAAAATTCACGTCATTAGTATAAAAAAAGAATTGTACAGTTGGAATCCTATTAGGAAGAGGTCCTTTCCAATCAGCAATTTTGACTGACATCAAACTTACAGGAATAAATTAAATTTTTATGCTGGAGCAAAATTGATTTATTACTAAGAAGATTCGGATCGTAGGTAATATAGCATATACATACTGAAGGGCACAGTTACTTATGGAAAGCAAAAAAATAAGAGAGAGAGAGGGAGGGAGAGAGATAGGATTGGAGAAAATAATAAAGTGAAAGTTTTACAACTTACTCTTGGAACTTTCAAAGGAATAAAAGTGAACAGGTTGTACATAATTGACAAGTGCGGAAATTTCCGCTCCAGCTTCAGACTCCTTCCCTGCCGTTCCCTTATCACTCTGAGATTTATCGATATTTTTTAAATCATCAGCCTCAGCGCTGTCGTCGTCCTCTTCCGAACTTAACGAGTCTTCATCATCAACAAGTGCTAAAAAAGAAACAATTGACAATGTGACCATTCATTGGAAATGACTTGATTAAATAATCATATATTTTGGGACTTTCTTATATGAAAGTCAGGGAGTTTGACACAGTCTTGTAGTTTATATTTCATAGGCAGGAAGGATTATGGGAAGTATGTACATGGAGCATGTCATTAATTATACATATTTGTAAAGACACAAAGGCACAACACTCACTATTACTTGGCTCTTCATTCTCCACACTGTCTTTTGAGTCATCTTTTGATAGAAGCGGAGGTGATTCACCATTCTCGGGGATTACGGATTTACTCATCTTCTTCTGTGGCTTCTGCTTATGATGATGATGTTTCTTCTTGTTTTTAATAATAATACGTCTTTTTAATGCTGACGGGGGCGGGAGTGGAATACCAGGTTCAAGCTGTTTCAAAATCATCTTTTATTTAAGTCACATTCTCCCTTACCTTGGAAAGTATGGAACTTCTTACTACATCCTATACGTAAACTATTTTATTCTAAAGTTTCCTCTGCATCCTTCATCCCAACGCAACTGTTTTGTAAACTATATATATTGTAAATTTGCATCCATTTCTGTTCTCAACAGAGGGAAACCGACGTAACAAAATGTGAAAAAAACGTGTAAATCTACGAGACCTCCAGAAAGTAAAATTTCTAAGAATACCATGAACAAAGGCACTTAATATGTATAGCAAGAGAGAAAATTGCTGTTGCTGAAACAAGTTTTAAATTAACTCAACAAAGCAGAAATTTATGACGATCTGTGCGTAACATTTGCTCCCTGTACAGTTACTCTCAACTTCTAACTCCTTTCCTATTGTCCATGGAGGATTTTACTATGTGCAGATTAGGAAAAAAAGGCGGGCAGAGAAAGTCGAGAAAAGCTGTCAAGAATCTACTGATAACAGCCTACCTTACAAAAAGGTTATGGACTCCTAAAAAGCTTCAATAGAACAAAGAGAACTGTTGTGTTCCTTTTTACGGCGAGGATTAAAATCCTAATAAAGAACTCTAGTCTTTCCAATTGTGCACTTACAAACCTCGGTTTTATCATGTCCCCGAGGAATCTACGGCACGCTTTCGAATGGTAGCCATACAGATCTTGTGGAATTAAAATAAAGTTTTATATATAAAAAAAAACAGGTTTTTCATGAGGTTGGTTTACGCTTAAAAATATAAAATTTCCATGTTCAACCCAATTTTAAATTTTGAAACTTCAAGTTAGCAAAAATTAATGTATAAACCTGGGAATTTTTAAAACAAAATTTTTCAAAGGGCAAAGTCTAGGTGTCAGATATGATGAACGGGGACATGACAAAACCTAGCCTTGTTAGATGCAGACATTCGATGTAGTACAATAATACAAAAAATAGGTTAAAGTTGGACGACAACAGTTGTGCTCGTGAAATAAGAGGTAATGATGCCACTCGTAATGCAACACATATAAAAACGCATAAAACAGTGGTATTTTTGACTTACCGGGTGACTTTCCAAGGGTTGATCTAGCAACATGGGACCAAAGAAATCCCGACAATACTGTGCTATTTTGGCTTGTTGCTTGGTGTTGCAATGATTTTCAAAGGAAAGAATCACAGGATAATCGGATGTTTTAAATGCGCTTTCTGCTATAGCTTCTATCACGTCCTGTAATCAATATATAGTAGAGGAATAATCATAATTATTTTCTAATTGAATTAAACATCATTTTCTAATTATATATAATTGAGCCATATAGCATTTTCCACAGAGGTAAAAGGGATTGTCGGGGAAGGGTGTATAATTAAATTATGTCCATCAATTAAATATACTAATAAGGAATATAAGCTCTCTCTCTCTCTCATTCACACCACACTCCTCTTAACCCCTGGGTAATTATCTTAAGTACCGATGTCGAAACTACAATTAAAGGTAGACATCACTCCTACAAAGTGAAATTAGCTGAAAAATTATTTGAGACAAGTGAAAGTTCAAAGGAGTGGTTTGGAATGAGAGTAAAAGACTATTTAACTTGACAGGAGAGAGAAAGCGAGAGAGAGAGAGAGAAAGGAGTAAGTACATATTTTCCCCCTTAATTGCTAAAAACTCAACATAGGCGTGTGAACGAGTACTAATGTCTGGTGTAGCTTGAGTATGATTAAATTACAAGAGTACGTATAGTGCTCTACGTCCATAAATTGATGAAAAATGAATGTACGCACGGGAGTTACATTATAGGACGGCTGATGAGTGAGTGGGTCCAGGAAGTAAATTGTACACTCCCTTGTACGTATATATTTCAATGGAATTTTCAGGATAGTAACCCTAAAATAAAGTCTGGGAAAAATCAATGTTGATTTAATTAATTTCCTTTCACATTACTAGGATTCTTCTTTCTCCCTTATCTTAACCCACGTTTCAATACTTCCCTGGAATCGTCAAAGGTCATGCTTTTTCCCCTCATGGAAATTAAATCCTGACGTGCTATTTCCACTCTTAATAATATGAAACTTAGTTTTATAGGTTGGAATAAGAATACAATACATACACACATGATCTTTCTTTAAGATCCTCCATGATTATTTCTACAAGAGACAGGCACTATTAACATAACCTACTTTTTTCTATCTATCCTTTCCCATGCAAGCTTTCAAAATGACTGTTTATTTACCAAAAGTCAGCCTTGTATTATCATGAGTGAATTAACATTTCCATGTGACCTTTAGGTAGCTATAAACATCAAAGATAATACAAAATCCAGGTTCCATCCTTCATGTGTAGGTTATTTTTATTTTGCAAAAGGCCAACAACATGAGTCAGTGCATTTCTCTATATACCCACGCCTTTGCTTCCAGCCATTATCGATAAAACAAATAGCAACCTCATTTCCTACATCCACTTATCCATAAATAAGTTTTTCCTTGAGATGTGGAAAATTCCACGCTCTAAAATATTACTTCCCCTTACTTAATCCAAAGGTGACAGTCTTAGCGAGAGATTTTTGAATTTGATGGATCAGGTAAGATTTTTTATGTACATAACTAAAAACATTCAAAAAAAATTATCATCACCATTAGCTCATTGATTTCCTATATAGCTCTAATAACAATGTTGACGAGAGAAAAGTAGAGGTAGTGATATGTATAGGAAAATTAAAGGATACATTGAAATTTCATTAGCATTTTATAAGAGGGAAATGGAATAATTGACGTTAAAAAGGAAGGAGGAGTTGAAAGGCGTAATAGATCACAGGCCATCACCTATATAACTAATTAAGAAGATTAAACATTTCAAGTGGAGCAAACCATGTTAAATGTAGCCTGGGAGCCCACGGGATCAATTATCAATGTATAAGAAGAGGTGAAGCAGAACTTTTGCTCGAGTTCTTTATACATATACAACAACATCCTATCACCATGAAAGCCTCAACTATCCTCTACACACTACACCACACTGTTTACTTTCCAAATAGAACATGTGGAGCGTTTCCGCTCATCATTATAGTCAAGACATGAATAAACCATAAATATACCGTAAGTACAGCTAACAATAAGTGCTCTACACATTTACACTGTTAATACATACCTAGTAAAGAGGAAAGCTACAAAAACAACCAGTCTTCAGACACGTCTCCTTTCCAACTACGCAGAACACCTCATCCCTCCTCACACATCAATCTATTTAAATACCTACTACTCTCAACAACATCAATTGTTTTTAAAACTATTTTACCCTTTCCTCCTCCAATTCACTCCTCGTTACCCTTCCTCCATAATATATACAATCAAAAGCCACAAAAAGTTTTTTTATGCAAACTGTCCACTTCTAAAACAATCAACATGTATTTCTCCTTACTCTACCTTCCCCTAGTTTCTCTTCTGTCGTAAATATTTACATCAACCAATGTAATGGAAATTCCTACTACATTTCAAAAAACAACAAAAATGCACTTTCAAAACTTTACAATACCATTCGTATCTACATATCTACAGCTGTTTGAGTTGAAATTATCCACGGAAATATGTAATGACAAGTTTCAGCAATAATTCATATAGACAATTCTTGGTGTGGATTTTTTAAACACGCTTTTTCTGACCCATTTTGTAATAACTACATATGCATGTATAAATTTGTACTATGCATACACTACTGCGCTGTGTGAGGACAAAAAAATAAATAATAGAAAGCCTCCACGTCAACATTTATGTTTTCCCATCCCTAATGAAAGAACAACGGTAGAAGACAAATAAACCAAAGGGCTTTCACCGGTATAATAAATAATGATTTAGAATGTACTTCCCATAGCAGCCAATATAAAATCAACGTTATTTGATTCTTCAACTAATTGCTTACATAGCCTAAATTTGCAACATTTTCAAAATGCTCTAAAAATAAATAATGAGGAAGGTTACATTATTAAACCATAGTCAAAATAAAATAAACATCAATATTATTACCAAGAACGCTCCAAATGTTCACACTTCCCTTCCTTATCATAGACTATAGACTATGCATAGTTCAAGAAGAAACAAAATGCTACTTATCTTACCACAACAAACTCTACCTACATATACGTAGTTACTTAACATGGAAATGTTCCGGCTTCTATTAACTATTCAAGTTAGAAACGCAATGTCTACACTATTAAATTTTATATGACTATACAAGCATAGAACCACAAGGTTACTTTCACGAGGGCAAATTTTCCTGTAATAACAATTATATGTTTAGAGGATTTCGTCCAGAGGCCAAGTAATTACTATAAAGTAAACTACATCTTAAACAAAATTAATTAATGATGGCAATCAAGTGATCATTAAAAACCCTAAGGAAAACTTTACTGTATGAAATCATGCGATTCACAAGGATGGTTCCTGCAGATCCTCCTCCTTCAGGGTATAAAGGAGACAAATCCCAAGAATTTGTTTACACTGGAGCAACTGTTGTAGTAGAGTAGAACATGTGAAACAAATATAGTGACATTCCCGAGGCAATGTTTTCTCCTCAAATGAAATCCATTTGGTTGGATGGTAGATTAGGTCATAACAGTAATATGATATATCTACAAATATACATTTATATTAAGGAAAGAGAAAAAGACCACCAACTCTCATTTCATGCATAACTTTAAAATAAACTTCAACTTTATTCATTTTGAAGGAAATCGCCATCGAAACTCCCAAAGAAACCATTTATCTTTTTGTTGGGGGTATATGCCTAAAAGGGAAATGCCAAGCCATGGGTTGGTGGTGTGAGACTACAACTACCAACCTAGAATATTTATGCTTCATTTTCTATTCCTTATTAGAATTTTATCATGTCTATCAAATCATTGGGAATTCATAAGACTTCCGCTCTGATTAAACTCTAGGAGAAAGCTCAAGGAAAGTGGCATTTCAGTTCAGTTCCTCTGGAACAGGCTGGCAGAGGTGGGTGTGGGTCTGTGAGTGTGTGTCTGAGGAAAATTAAAGAATATGTATGCATACGAGAATATAACAATACTTACTTCCATTATACAATCCACTTTACTTTCTATAGCTATGTACATTATTCTTGGCAAGGGAGAAAGCAAAATAAATTTCCCATATATTTTTTCTATATATTTTACTTACACAGTGAAAGTTGACATGCCAAAATTGCTCTAGTTCTGTAACAATAATTTTGAAATGCAATTTACTAGATATTCTATAACTACATTCACTATACTACGTAATAATATTTCTATTATTTATTTTTAATGCCTTCAGAATGTAATAGGGTACAGAAAAAAATTCGGCTTTCTCTCTAGATCCATTTCACAGGATTCAAACATGAGTTTTCCGTCTGTAGAAAATAAAGTCCGTCCACAGAGGCTCAAAAACAAGGATTTAACATTACTACAATCTACCCCTAAAAAAACTCCTGTGATGGGAAACTCAAGAACGAAAAAAAAATTCACACTGACCACGACATCAAGCCAGGGCTGACTTTTATGTTTTTGAAAAGTCGTAAAAAGTTGCTAAAACCCATAGAACTAAAGGTAAAAAAGGACCTCACCAACAAGACCCATCATCATCCACTCACCACTGGACTTACCAAAGGAACCACTACTTTTAGGCAAAACCCCCATGCCTTTTAGGTGAACAGAAAGTCTCAATTCCGTCGATAAACTCGTGACAAATGCAAAAAAAAACTCACAAAGAATATTCACACGAACTCTCTTTCACTTGAAATTGTTTTGGTCACTATGGTCAGGTACACATTCTCTATAGAGTCTATAGCTATAGCTATATGTGACGCATAAGAATAAAACCTTGTTATAAATTTGCTACCCAAGATAATAATAGTAGATCCAGCTTATATGGACACAACCTTTTTTTCTCTCTCTCTCTCTCTACTAAATGGAACAGCAACAGACTTTGTATTTACTGGAAAGAAAGAAAAAAACTATCACTATTTTCCCCACCATTCATTCCATATATAACCATAGTATTGGTCAAAGAACATGTTGGATTCAATGGAGATTACATGGTAGAAAAGCCGATACGATTCAGTAGTTTGTTCGCATCATGGCATCGAATGTTTCCAGCTTTCCAATGAACTCCAGCCCAATTTATAGGTTGAAGTGTATCATGAAGAACTGGGACGACATATGAAAAAGAATGTGTACATCCACAGATACGTATAGCTACACATAGCTACATAATGAAAGTTTGCACTCACAGTCAGGAGCATGAGTCAAGGAAGAATTTCCTTTCCCTCATGATCATTCCCCATTATTTGGCTACTGAGTTCCTCGATCTTATTAAAAACTTGAAGTCAGCTTTTACCCGGGCTCTTAACATGTATAAAGATAAAAGGATTTTCACGAGGTTGCCACACATCAAAAGAATCGGCCAACTTTTTTTCCTCGTCTCCCTATTGAATCAAGACGGGGAGTAGAGAGAGAGAGGACGGTTGCCGCTGATCGTGATGTTTTTTTTCTCACTCCTTTCTACTCATTCATTTCTTCACGTAATTCCTTTAGGAATAGAGACTTTTCCTTGTAGCTTTTTCCTTTTCATAGTTAAGTGCGATTAACATTTGCGAGTTTATATGTTTCCACTAGGTATGTATAGTGAAGGAAGGAATTCATCATAAGTTCAAATGCTCCAATACTATTTATCTCACAATTCCTTCGCTTTTCCTTCTTGTATTTACTGTGAGAAATCTTTATAGGAATTACTCAAGTATATTTATATAATGAATTTGAAAAGGAAAGCAAGGACTAACGAATGTCGTTCCGTTTGATTCCAATATTTTCCTTTTCTTTCTCCCTCTCTCTTTCTTTTTCTTTCAATTTCCCCCCACTTCTAAAGCACATCTGCATGAGAAATTTCTCGATAGTATGAGCGTGTCGCGCTAACTTTCATCAAAACTGCTCAGAGCCCCTGAAAGTGAGAGAATGGGTGGAGGCTATGTGTGTAAAGAAGGGAAGAATAGAGAGTATTTTAAAGAAAAAGTTTAAGAGTAAAAGGTAAGTCATGGAAAGGAAGGGAAATAAAAAAAAAGTCTCTTGTATTTTCAATTCTCAACTTTTTACACCCACCCAAAACATTTGAGAGTTTGGGACAAGCGACAGACTAACTAGAAAAAAGGCTCTTGAGTAAACATAATACATCCCTATAGCATTGCTGATTATTGGGAAAGATTTTCTATCAACCTTTACTATCAAAGTCTGAGCAAGGAGTCGGCTAACTTCTCGTCAGGTCAGTTACAAACTCGTTCAGGTCAGAGTTTCACACTTTATCTTGCCTGGAAAAATCCGTGGTTTCCTCTTACTTTCTCTCTCTCTCACACATCTACTTTCTACTCACATTTCTACAAAGTCTACCTTTCTCTGACTTCACTCCTATCGCTTCTCTAGTTCTTACTTACCAACTCTTACAAGCTCAGCCTTTGCCCATTTATCTTGTATCCGATAGCATGTACGACTGTAGAAAAAGTATATACGTGTAACTTGAGAGAAATGCTTTGAGTTGAGAATATAAGGAAGACTGTGTGTAAAAAGGAATAGGGGAAAAGTAGTGCTGAGTAGTTTCAAGAGCAAATCTAAACCTAATGGGAAGATAGACTGTTGGTAATATCAGCTAAAACAAAAAGATTTGCTGTACTTAAACTCTGCGGACACAAGATAAGAATTACAAAGTGCGGCGTGTGGATAAAATGTGGGGGTTGGAGAAAGTCAAGCTTCTTGAAAAACTATACTTATTTTCCATTTTCTCTCTTTTGCTTTCTCCCGTATATACATTCAACCTAAATTTATATAGTCTAATAGTTTTGTCTTCGTGTCCTTCAAGAAGCAACTTTTTCTATTCTTCTTATAGGTCTCCTTATTTCCATTACCTCCAATCCAAAAGCCTGTACTTTAGTTTCACCTCCTCCATGCGCCTTACCCCACAAAGTATAGTGTTAGTCGTAGATGTCGTAGACATTCTTTCACTTAAATATGTACGTATTCTATACGTACAATCTCTCATATTAAGCCTACACCAGATCTCCTCTCCAAACTAATAACACAAATGGCAAGTAGTATTTTCTATGTCTGAAAAAGTATATAGCAGTAGGTGTACATGAAAGTAACATTATTTGACAAAGATAAGCTTATGTATGTAAAAGTATGAGAAACTTCTCGGCTCAAATGAATAAATATTCTTGGATTTTTTTACCAACGTTTTATACATGTTTAAAATATTTGAGTCTCTACTCGCCTTGAACGCTATTTATGGGAGTACCTCTACATATCTGAATAGGTACATAAGGGTAAAGTTTCTGTCACATGAAATTATGTGCCACTACTGACAATATCTCTCTCCTCATCTCCTTCTCCAAGATCCCAACCCAAAACCAGACTGAAAATATAGAGATGGATTTTCATATCTAGTGAATTTGAATGAAAGAAAAGGTTTTTAAATTCTATGACACAGAAACATCAGGGCAGGATATCTTTTTACAGGATTTGTTGTAGCAGGGACGTATACTTCAACTAGTTTTGCTGACATTTGAAATTTCCAACATTTTTCATTGTTTACATGCCAATCATATGGTTTCCGCTTCAAAACGTTACCCTATTTTTTTTATCGCACACACACGATATTTCTAATAGGAAATTTATCCCATCTAATTTTAGATCAAATGGAAATGTCCTACATGGATAGGCCATTCAATTCGAATTATGTTTAAATAAATGCGGAAGCATATGTCGGATCTGGTTTCTAACTCGACAGTGCGGTAGCGTGAAAGCTTACTAGGAAAGTTGAAATAAAAAAAACCAGTTTAGGATTTTATGAAAATAACAACCCTATCAAGTTAATAGTATCGACTACATTACTACATATAGAGGAGGGTTTATGACGGAGCTCAAATGAGTATTTCGAATGTTTGAAATGGGAGGAAGGTCGTATTTGCCCTGATTACAACAATCATTGTAATTGTCCCAAGAGACTATAAAAAAGGAACGTATATTGAATGTATTTAACATTAAACCTCCTTCCAACTAAATATCCTCCTTTATTACACTTTTAAGAGCCATTGGATCTAATTTACTTAGCCACTAAATAGGCAATACTTTTCTCACTTGCACATTTCGTAGGTCTTTTCTTAGAAAATTATAGCACGCCCCTGTAGCATAAAACTCCTTTGGTACTATGTATGCATTACGAACTCCATTTTTTTTCTCACTTAGGGAGGAAAAATGGGGAAATGTCAGCCGTCACTGTGTAATAACAACAACAGGTACGAGGGAAAATTCTTGTTAAAAAACACAAAATTCCAATAAAGTACTACGAACAAAAAAGTTCATGCATATAATAAGGAGCCCATGGGCCTCTACACACTCTATAGTAACATTGTCTATAGGCAACATTGTCAAGTAATAAATAAACATATTAAGATCGACCTATATTCATATAATGTGTGGCAGTATTAGAAAAACCTTTTATCAATTTTCTCTGACTCGTGAGAGTAATGTGTTTTGAAATTACCATAAAACCAGCCATGGACTAGCTTTCACTCAACAAAAGCCATATATAATGATAACGAGACGAGAGAGACAGTAGTTTCAGCAGCAGCATCTTAAACCCTTAGAGAACCCAGTAAAGTCAACATGGTTATCCCTTTGAAGTTGATAGCTGATCCTTAAAAGGAAAAATACACAGGTATGCCTCAGCATATGTGGTTGGGATTAAAGATGCGTGTGTGTTAATATGACTATACAGTACATAGGCGTATGGTAGAGCAGGAGTGACGGTCTATTTCCACAAAAATACTGTCCTCCATGCTTTTTCCATCGTTACGGCCCATAAAAGAGAAAGTAGTGGGAGAGCTATAAAAATTCCAATTTCTCCTCTCTTTTAAACAAGCCTACATATATTATACTGAGAATGGTGGAGAACCACTAGCATATATTCAACCACCACAACAGGACCAACTTTGAATTTAATAAAAATTCTCTTCTGCACGTCAGCAGGTACGATTTCATTATGACTGCTATTTCAGTCTCCCTCCCATTACTAACAGACTTTTTTTTTTACCTCGGCTATTGTATTATGCACGTATGACTAACAATAAGTAAACTATATATAGTACAAGTCCATATACTTCCTCAAGCTCCTAGCTTCCCTTCCAACTTCTTCAAGGCATGGATGGCGGGGATGTGTGAAAATTTCTTTTCCATTATGCTAAACTCACACAATGTGAGTCTCTATATGTACGTGCATAAATATGGTCCGTCCGATATATAGACTATATAGTTCATGGAATAACTTTCTCCTATAAAAATATATGGAGGAGCTGGTGAAAACACTGGTGTTAGCAAGACTTAAATACTTTCTAAATACTCGAAATTTTTCCTAACTTTCACAAGGTACATATTTTTTGCCATAGGATTATATTTATACGGAGCCACTAGCTGCATTTTTAGTATGGTGAGTGCAAGGGAAAAGCACCCTCGTTAGAATACTAAAGAGTATTCAAGCCCAATGACTTGAGTTCCGTACGCTCTCTCGTAAATGTGAATCTTCCGTTATGAGCTTTGATCTCTACTCCACTGAGATTCTTGCGTACTATATATAGAGCTTTAAGAATAAGAAAGAAAAACTATATACGTTTCTGTATATAAATACATATCTATGTCTTTTATAGCACAAGGATTTTTTCCACTCGCTCAAAAGATTTGTGGTAGCGAATAAAAATAGATTAGAAAGTCTACTCTATCACTATAGAATAGTTTCGTGTGAAACGCTACTAATACTTTAACCGTAACATTCATCTTGACATTACTAGACAGAGGTAATATTATTTTTCTCTAGAGTATATATGTACACTCGTAGAGGTATAGACATACCTTGAAGAGGGGTCTCACATACTTTACTCAATAAAGATGGTACAAATAAAACTATACGGCTCTAACCCCTATGTTGTCGAGCGGCCTGAGTTATTTTGTATTTAATGCGGAATGGAACTTTTATTTATTTTAAAAGTGAATTTATTTG